>JAQGAE010000708.1:0-31113 GCA_034696685.1 Julus scandinavius | reverse complement strand
CAAACATAGGGCACATTTCCAATTTAAACAGCCATAGTGTTTGATAAGCTTTATCGCTATCCATTGACTAATTAGGTGGCAATTAGTGTTTAATCGTCATTTTGTTACCGCATGAGCTGCTCACCCCATTGCTCTTAAAACGTTTGGTGAAACGTAAGGTAAAGTACAGATTTCATTGCCTTGGCTGTGATTCTGCTAAAATTACGCACGTGACAGCCCTAGTAATGCATAGACTTTAGATAAGCGCAGTATAAATTCGAGATAAGTCCTCGTACTGCACGGATTTCTGGCTTCCACAAGGTCTTTATCAAAGTTTAAAAACCGGATTCAAACTTGGGATTATTTTCATTGTTGGGTATACATGTCTACCGTGATGTAGTCGACATAATGCTCGTATATATATGCAGGTCCTTTTAAGGGAAATTAAGGGGAAGAAAACTGGGCATCCCATTCAGGAAAACAGACAAGATAAAGGAGGTCGGTTGGCACACGAACATAAGCCACCCATATTATCCTTATTCATTTGCAAAGCACTAAGCTTTTAATTCACATTTCAATGTCACTAGACTTAAGTACTTAGTTTTGAGGTGGAAGCAATGGACCTTTTGTATACATTCCCCTCCTTAATAGTTTCCAACACAATGAGGTTACCTGCAGAGTTTCAACTAAAACCTCCTCTTACCCATACACAAAAGCCCAACTGGAACCACATAAATATTATGTATATATATTTATGAATAAAAGAAAACAAAGCCTGTTGCATTAATGTGGAAATATTTGAACGTCTTTGATGCACACGAGTGAGCACCATTTTCTGTCAAATTAAACCCAATAGAAATGATTGGATAAGGCACTCAGACCCTTGCATGCACCCACTGTGTGTAATATGAAGAGGATAAAAACTCCTGTTTAACAAATCACCAGAGTATCATTTATACTTTATTGGAAATGTTCTCCAAGATAAAGGATATACTGTTCAATTGGTTCCTCAGAAATTAGTTTCGAATTATTTGTTCGATATTTATCTAAAAATATGTACTGACGACGCCATGTTCAATAACGAGCGAGTTACTGTAGCTTTTAATGGTTATATTTATATAATAGAGCATCATCGTCCATTGATGCATATATAATGAGGGGTCCAATGAATGAAAATGTGAAGTAGCTTAGGTCTTCAATTGCACGGCGGCATCCTATTCTTGCATGCCCCACTAGCATGTTCGCTTAGATAATTTTCCATTGATCCTGAAACTGTTTTGAGAACCATGTAGCAACAAAGGCTATAAGGGACAGGGCTCACTCTTGTCACAAGAGTATTACTCAGAACTATACATTACTGTATTATACATATACATGTGGTAATAAGGGCTAGCCTCAATGGGATAATGAAAAATCCTCTTGAATTGTTGCAATCTACTACAATGATATATCCTTCAACTGGGATATTTTGTGGGGAAAGAATAACTTTGAGAAGGGGGTTGGCCATTCAGTACAAACTAGCAAGAGTTACCTTCAAATTTTATAGTGGGGAGTGATAGGGTTTTATTGGAAAGGGAGAGAATTGGGAAAAATCATAAACTTGTAATTCTGGTAAAGTGAACAGATAAAATGTATACTGTCGTGTATGGTCAAATAATGAGGATGAACTAAAAAAGGTTTTTCTCGATTTAAAGGGCTTACTTTTTTCAAGGATTTCCTATAGGATTTAGCTTCCAGAAAACGATGCCGTTTTATCCTAGACATGTGGATTTCCGTATTTAATATTGGCTGCTTGCATATATAATGGAGAAAATAGTTAGGAAACAATCATTGAAATTTTTATTGACCACACAGATACAGGTGCAAGTTTTATATGTAATATTAAAACAATCTGTATATAGGCCGTGTTATGTTACCAGCTTTTAATGTGGTCATAATTATGGTTCTAGCAGTGACCGCAAGGTGGCCATGGAGCCACTTGACGGCTGTGAGACTAAAAGATGGCCGCGTTGCTGTTCCACTGAAACACTGCTCTTCTAAACGAGATTTTTACATGTTTATCGAAAGTGCACCTTCGTTACGGGATACACTATCAGTAAGTTCAGGTTTAATATACTGTTTCGTTGTTTGTTTTTGCGTTAGCGATTAAAATCAACGATGACGACGACCCTGAACTTAATTATTCCCGATGATAAAAATGCCCACTAAATCGACTAACTTGTGTACTTGTATGGCGTATTTTTCTCAAATGCTAATTTGGCCAATCTTAAGTGTCCTCAGCGTGACTTTATGCAAAACCTTCGCTTGCAAATCATGAAGCATAATAGTCGACTTATCAAATTAAATGGCCCGATATGCAAAGGTGACATGCCAATTCGGTCTTAATCATACCATTAAACTGGTTTTTTTTTCTGCTGATAGGTTTTGGAAAATACAATTAATGATTTCACTGAGTGTGAATGCAAATGGTGAAAGCTATAGATTGCGTATTGTTTACGGTTTAGTAGGAATTTCATGTATGCGTGCTAAGTGGTTAATCGTGCAAGTAAAGATTTGTAAGCTAATTAAAAACGAAACTGTTTTGATAGCAAGGTCATTAGCGAAGCTAATTTTTCAACAATTTACTTTCAAAACGCGGGAAAACTAATAAGCATAACAACCTCGCAAAAAAAAATGACCAGCACAGAACATTCGTTTAGATTTCTTGTGTACTAAAGGTTAATCTGAAAATGAGCTTTAATTAAATACCCGGTCATCTTTTGTTAATCCGTTACAAAACATCTACCTTCCCTCACGTCAACCCCAAGTTAACGCCAATTAAACTGCGGTTTCCGTCCGTATAGCGCATGGGTAAGAATTGTGGATGTATTCATTCTATAGTGCTCGTATTTCCCACATTTTTTTTTTGAAAACATGACCCGCAAGTTTTTTGTTTTCATTTTTATTTGGTTTATATGCTGTTGTTTCGGTCACGCTCCTTGACCCTTCGCGTGACCACAGATGTCATTATTTTTACTTTCGTGCTAGTTAGGGCCCATTAGCGGGCCACCTATATCCCAACCTTCCTCAATTGTCTTCTGATACATATGCAGTAAGCCATGCATGGCATGTGATGGCAAAAAAAAAAAAATAATGTCTGGTTTGTTCTGTATTATTTAGCCTGTGATGCTAAATTTCCTGGATTTATATTGCATAAATACGGCCAGAAAACCTGATTCAACTATATGTATTATGACATTGATTGATCGATCGATTGGAGTATCCCAATCAACACTTTTTTTTATTATAAATTTTCATTAAGGCTATTGGCCTTGCCCGTGTACAGGGTGTTTCTCCCAAATCCTCATGTCGTAATCTTTTCAGCTATTAGTCTCTTAGTGCAATTTACCACTATGGAATGGAATTTCATCACAAACGGTACATGTATGTGGTGATAGCTTGCTGTATACATGTTGCCTTTCCATCAACAAAGATCATGATCCCTTTGAGTGAGGCTACAGGGTGTATACGGTTTTTAATTACCATGAAGTGCTTCCTGTATAAGGTGTCATCCTGGAATATATACATTATGTATTGGTCGAAGTGGAACTGGAAAGGTGTGTAACGCCAATTCGATTCCTAATGTGCTAACATTTGTCCAGTTGTCGGTATGCGCCATTGGGGAAATAATCCCCACTCACGTTGTTAGTCATTAAGATTTTTCCCTGACGCTGATGCTCGCAAGTTGTAATTAACGAGAACAATACACAACAGCCCAACAGTCGGACAGCTCGTTGCAAAAGTCATTATTGGAAGGAAACGTTGGCACTAAGTGCATGACCATGCATCCTATCGGCGTCCGCCATGTTGTTTTTCCCGATCTCATTGTTTTACATTTCACTGTTTGAAACCAGGCGTGTAATTTTGCGCCAAACTGCGGCTAACACCTGCACGTTTAGTGGAAATTAAGACTCAACACACATGCCTTTAAAAATACCACTGCTTATACCTGTATCAGTATTGATCAAGCTAACGTGGTGCACCATGAGCGAATACAACATTTAATTGTACATTTATTGGATATTATTAATTTTTGAACGAGTAGAGCATGAAAAATACCTTTTGGATATTTTTATATAACTTTCTGGTATGATTAAAGAGATTATTAAAATGCTACTTTTTGATTTGTAGTGAGGCCAGGCGTAAAACATAAATTGTACTTTTCACCACTTAAGACTAATTCTGATTCAGCATCCCCTGGTGTCGAATGTGCCACCATTTTGCATTGCATTTCCATAAAGGCCGCGCCCTTTTACTCCAGAAGCGGCGGTTTGTTATCATTGTCAAGAGCATATGACTGCTTCAGGAGTAAATGGGTGCGGCCATTATGGAAATGCAATGCTGTAGACTCATTCGCCACTAGGGGGCGTTGAACACAAATCTTAAAGATAATGTTCATCAGTATATAAACTTGGTTTCCCACTTTTTCCAGATAAAGAGGTTTGATACTCTACAATAATATAAGGGCCAACGAATCGTATAATCGCTGAGCCCAAAATGCAATTTTGGCAATGTTGGAAAACAACGTAGCCCAGATGCACTGGGATAATTTGTTGCTCCTTGGGCAATTAAAAAATTAACAACTGCTAAGTCTCACTTCTGTCGAGGGGTTAAGCCGAAGTCGTTAGTACAATAAACTGCGATCTCCACCTATTGGGGTAATATTTTCCGCCACACTGATGTGCGCGTATAATTCCAATGAGTTGTTGCCTCGTTTGGTAATGCCCAGGTGCTGGGCATGCAATTTAATAATGGAGGTGCACCTCATAATTTTCGCCTTTGATTCTTTTTTTTTCCCTTCTCGCACTCTCCATAGTCTACCATTGTGTATGGGGCCAGCCTTTAGTACATATATTATGACCAAAAACAGGCAGATGTGATTATAGTGTGGATGTATAAGCGAAGGGGCGGGAAGGGCTGGCTGCATAACGAGTTGTAATTTATGGGCCAATTCATCGCCATTTTTTTTTTACTTCCTTCCTTTCTCACCGATGAAAAGTACGTTAAATTCTAATTGCTCTAAGGTGGAAATATATAGGCGAGAAAGCAACAACGCTAAATATCCGCTGCACACCTCGCTATATAGCCATGCATTACCTTCCCTTCCTCCCTTCCTACGGCCATTTTACAAAATTTGCTAAAACAATGAGCAATTCGTGACCTCCCCTTGCCGCCATTGTTTTAGGACGCTTTCCTATTTTTCATTAACGAACCGCCATCATCGATGTGAATGCTAATGAGGAAAGGTCGGTTAAGGTTTTTTTTTTGGGTTTTTTTTCCTGTCGTGATTCATTGGTACTTCTAAATGGATGGTACGGTTTTATTCCAAACTTTCCCTAATGTTCAAAATAATTCTTTCAAGTATTTTCCAGGACTTCCGGTGGCCTACGGACATGTTCTGTTGCACCATTCAGTGTTCTGTACCATCATTCAGTGTAATCACTGATTGCCATCACATGCATGGTAATCATGGTTATGAAAAGGTAATTGAACTTAAACGTGATGATAAGGAATGATTAGGAAGAAATAACTGGCTTTGATCCAAATAAGAGATGTTCATCCAGCAAGGTTTATTTTTGCAATGTTGGGTAATAACTGCAAGTTACACCAACTTGTTAGCTCCATAATGAATTTGTGGAAAAAATCGATGTGAAAAAACAGGGCTGAACTTGAAATGAACTATAAAAAACTTCACACATCTATACAGTACACATACTCTAATTGTATTCAAATGCGACGTTATTTATTTTTCAGGGGCAAATTGGTTCCCCTTTTGTTTATTTATGCACATTTTCACAAAAGAATTGCTCGTGGCGTTTTCCTATTGTAAATTGTTAGTTATTACTATTATTATTGCATGCGTCCAATTGAGGAGGAGGTTACCTTTTTTTTCTTTTTTTTTACCGTCTGTTTAAATTTGCCTTTTTACAAATTCAACATTGCAACAAAGAGGACACCCAAAAAAAACTTGCATAGCTATTTTGGACAATTGTTTTAGTGCACGAGGCATGTCCACATTTGCAAGTACAGCTGCAATATACCGCACATCCGAAAAGTAAACATTGAAAAGTAAGGTGAATACTGCATGCTATGTTTATCGCAAATAAGATTTTTTTTTAAATAACTCGACCATTAATTTGTGGTTGCAAATTTTATTGCAGCAGAAATTTCATTTTTTTAATCTCGATAAACGGAAGGTTTTTACCACAACTATTAGCTAAATACACATTACATTAATAATACCGTGTATAGGTAAAATAACCTTTCAGGGAATCAGGTTGTGAACCTTGACCATGTTTTGTATATTGCATTTTCATAGCAAATTTACAATATTTGTGGGGTTGAATTTTAGAATCCAAATTACTGGTACAAATATAAACCTTAAAAGCAATAATAATATCACCGAGTTGTTCGAAATATAGCGTGTGAGAAACATTTAATGTACAAACATGTTTGTGGTATATGCTTATTTTTTTTTTAAACATTATCGATACATATTTCCGGTATCGTAACTAATAATCTAACTGCTTCAGCCAGAATTTCTTGGTTGCGTTTTATTGCTACTGGAGTTTAATCACACAATAAATGTACACTTGAAAATATTGCGACATTTTTATGTACTTAAACAAATAGACAAATCCGATTTATGCCAATTAGCAAGAACAATTACGTGATACGATATCATAAAGATATCAAAATGTTGAGGTAAACAAAATTAATATCGAATTTCCTTACTTAAAACTTAAGTTACTAGGCTTCTGTATTGCATATGCACAAGAAAATTATCGTAAATTATAATATAGTGACGAAAAAATACATTTAAATTAGGGCAATACAAAACCAGAATTGATTTTTAAATTTGTTATACCCAACTGTGTTTTTCTAGAAATTCAGAACATACCACCAAGTGATATTTCTGAAAACCGAGCACGTTAACATATAAGAAGTCATACGCGTGACTGGGCTTATGTGTTAAATTTAAAAGTAATTAAAAGTTTAATATTAAGTCCATGCAACCTACGCAGATGGCAAAAAATGCTTCTTATAATACACTATATAAAAACGTAATTTCACCCAGCGGGAAGTCTCCATTATCGTGTTGTCATGTCTGTACACTTGCAATTTGGAATACAAACGTTCGTCAATGTGATGAACAGAATTAATACAAGTAGATGATTAGAGAATCTAATTTAACTTAAGTGCATGGAATGTTAACACGTAAACCCAAATTTGAAATTTTGTCCGAATTCTCGCAATGATATATTTAAAAACAGGGTCAATACTTTTCGGACACCCTCTTAAGGCCCGAATAGGTGGACCTTCGATTGCTTGGTTCCACCTCATCCATCAAGCTAATGTTCACATTAATTGGGCAGTGGTCGCCATGATGGCGACGTGGTCACCTGTCGCCATTCAACTCATGACGTTGAAACACTGACTTTTAAAATAATTGCTTAGAAAATTTGACGACAGAATTTCTTGGAGGTCATCAAGACCTGACTAAATTATATATATATAGCGCTCTGTGATTTTATTGCACGTTGGCCTTAACATGTACAAGATTTTTAATAGGTGGTGAAAAAACATCGGGATAAATAACTTAATTTTCCACATATTATCATTGAAGCATTTCCCTAAGCTATGCATTGTATATCGCACAGCATGCATGCATAATAGAAATGAAACATTTTGGATGAAGGGTATATTTAATAACGAGACCAGTCTATCGCCACCTGGATTTTGCCAATTTTTTAGCACCTTTTGCCTCGATAATTTGACATTGATTTAGCTTTGGTTTTGTCCACCATAACCAAATCACGGTGGTAATTGCAAATATATTCCACGGTTAGAATATACAACTCATTTGGAATTCCTGCCATGCATAAAACAAGTTCATAGGATCAGGATCATTCACCCTAATTTCCAGTAATTAAATTCCAAAAAAAATAACCAACAACTCTAGTGTATGGCATTTATCACATTTTGATTTTTTCCAATTTCCTATTCTAAATAAGGATGTGTCTAATTGAAATGCCCTTTCCATTTGCTTTTTCATTCCGTACGGTCACGCAACCTGCTCCTTTCTCTACATCATGTCACCCCTTTTCTGAAAATGTTTATACTTTTTTTTTTCACCGCCATCATGCAAATACTCTAAATATAATTAGAAAACAATTACATTTCATGACTTTTCATAAACGTCCAGCTTAAGTCTGAAATTACGCCGCGTGTGTATTACATTGAGCTTATTTCACACGATGAAAAAAGTCAAAACCTATATATAAAGATATACAATGGTTGTTGGTTTTTCTTATAAGGAGGGAGGCCCCCCTATACTTCTCCCTCACGGAAAGAGACTGGTTTTTAACTACACCAATTATTCATCTGTTTTTATATGGAAATCTTGGCATGAATGAAAACAAGGCGAACGAATGATATTGCGACACCACTGCAGAGATATAAGTAGCATTGCAAATGACCGTATATAGGAGTGGCAACTATTTACAATATACACTCATAGGACATTTGTGTTTTAAGTTTTAAAAATTCCTTGACTAATTTTTAAATTAATATTTTATTGTCGGGTTTTTATTTGCACTTCTGGATTAGGCTTAACCACATAGTCTAACGATGCAATTTATCATATGGATAACAACATGCTCGATGAGAGCGGGAAGAAACATGCAGGAGGGCGCTAAGTTCTATTGTAGAGCAAGGCCAATTTAAAAATTTTAATAGGGTATACAAATCATTTTGCAGGTTGCTCCAACCTCCAATACTATACATTCAATTTCACTATTTCGCAATGACTGCTTCTTAACAGGCTTTCGTATATTGTCCCAAATGCACATTAAACTGAACTTTATTCAAGTGTAAATCATTTCAGAAATTAGCCCACACAAAGAAATACTTGTTGACAATGTTATGTTTTCATAAATATCACTAGGGGGCCATTAAAAAAGAATGTCCCCGAAATTTCTCCAAAAATCGCGACCCTCCCCCTACCCTCTGTCTACATGGTGTCCATTTAAGCCCAACCTCCCCCCACCCACCCCTTCCCATTCATGGACGTCCTTAATATTTATGAAAAGTTGGGTGTCCCTAAATTTTGTTGGAACATACAAAGGCCCATCCTATAAATTTACAAGCACCCGTGTCTCACTGCCAATTACAAGACATTTTTCCACATTTTCTGATTAACGGAAATTTCCTGACCTCGAAGGGAAATTCCAGCATAAAACTGGTGTCTAACAAAGTTAAGCATAATTCCTGACTTTCCCCAGGATTTAAAAATTCAAGTTACATTTGGGACTGGGACACATTTCTTCTGGTGTCTAGTTCCCTTTTCACTCACCTTTAAAACTAAATTAAACAGAAAATCCAAAAACTGAAAAATACCATCATTAGTGGGCGTCCATAATGGCTTTTCCCCTCCCCCTGTCCACATTCCAGCAGACTTCCCTCCCTACCCCCTCTAGAGGACGTCCTTTGTGAATGACCCCTAAGTCCGTATACGGTTTCTATAATGAGTGTATGTTTATGCAAGACTAATATTACGATTTAGTGTTTCCATGGAAAAACGTAATTGACCAGAAATATCTGTTTACCACGAGATTAGGCAAATATGCATGTTAAGACAATCATTAGTCGAATATTCATTGTATAGTACAAATTCGGCAATATATTATTTGATATAACTTTGTATTTTATTTTTTTGAAGCGCCACCTATCCATGGCTGGTATGTAAATAATATCAAACGAAAGGTCGAGGGTTTATTAATCCAGTTTTCCAAAAAAGTTTCCCTAACAACACGAGCAGCCCCGTGGCTACTCTAGTTACGGCTAACTTGCCAATCACGCTTTCATCTTGAGAGACATGACGTTCACCATAGTTCCAAGTTGACGGGGTTGTCTTAGCTGCGGGGAAAGAAAGCTATACGGCGCTTCAAAAAATAGCGGATTTTCCAATATTTGTAATATCCGTTGACGCTAATGATGACTTATAGCTACTGTAAGCTATTATTGAACTGCTCACAGCCTGTTGATTAACGACGCTGGTGTCCTTTGCACGTTCGGAGTGTCTTGCTCCCATTTTTTCCCCCTATACTCCGTTTCCTTTAATTGGCCGGTTTTTAGTCTTAAATCATTATTTAATGGTGAAACGTGATTGTCAAAATTGCTAAAAAATATTTGATATTATACCCTCCAGGTCGTGTCCCCTTTATGAAACTTCGTTCATACTTTGTGATCAATGAGGTGCAAGTAAATATCAATGTAAAAAATATATTAATTAGCTGCTGCACAAGCAACCCTTTGGCGGCTGTAGTTCCAAGATTTGCCGAAAAAATTTCAAATTAAGATGGAGTTTTGTTTAACGTATATAAAAAAGTAAGCACTTTCCAGTAGGCAACTGATATAATCGTTACATATACAGTGGAGTCTCACTTAAACGAAGCTTACTTATATGAAACATTCAGTTATACAATTTCTTGTTCCCCAGCAAAACTCAATTTAACCCTGTGTAATGCATTATTCGCTTATACGATATTCAGTTACACAAAACTTCCACTTATACAAAGGGTGATTCCTTTCCCTGATGTAATCCCCTTGTGTAAATACTATTCAATTATAAGAGCTTTTTCACATAATTGTGAAGCGTTTCGTCTATTCTAAAGATGTAAACGAAAAAGTATTCATATTTTTATTGACTGTGAACAGGTGAAACAGTGATTACAGATAATATGTAGCTTGCAGGAAAAACAAGCAAGCTAAAATTACAGTTTTTTAAGACTAAATAAGCACATTTCTGAAGATGTAACTTAAGTTATACTATGTACATGCACTTATAAGAAGAATTTTCTGTTCCCCCTCATATTCGTATAAGTGAGACTCCACTGTATATACATATATATGAGATATAAAAGAAAAAATTGACAACTTGATATTAAATATTATAAATTATTATAGGATAAGTACATATAAATGGTCCAATTTTCGCCTCCCAGCCTATTAAGTGAAAATAATTTTTCAGGTCACATGTGACCGTGCAAATGTCAGTTCAATTTTCCCCCAATTTAAGTAAGTTAGATTTTTTTCTTCAATTACTTATCGTCCTTTTAAAAAGCAGTAAGCATTCCACTCTCTTTGTGTATACTGTATTGAATTCTGGCATTGCATAGCGTTCTGTTTGTTTTGCTTCTGTTGTTGTTGTTTTTTCCCTCATCTACCACGATTTTCTTTTCCTCCCCTATTGCAGCACAGCGAGCAAAAAAGCTGGTTGGTCATTTAACCCAGACCTATTTGTCTCGTCAGACTGCTGATTTTTTCAAAAAGGCGCCAATTTGGCTTTGGAAAGTCATGCTCAGAGAAGAAAAAACGCTTTAGTTCCGACTGCTTAAATTTTGACATTATTTTATTGTACTTTATTTAAGAATAAGTATTGAAAGGTTTGCTGCTGCTGCAAGCTGAAGTGTGAATATCTGCGATTTCTCAAGGGTTATAGTAAGTAGAAGCAAAAAAAAAAAAAGAAAAAGAAAAAAAGCATTGAAACAGATGAATTCAGTCGTGGCAACAACGTTGTCGAAGTAAGCCAAAAATCGTTACACGTACAACACGTTCGAGAAGCCAGCAGGGAAAATGTGAAGGTAATGGAGCAATTCACAAGTGGCAGAACTAGATGTTCTGTATATCGGACTTGCAATTTCACTCTACTTTGAAATGGTCAAAATGGGCTGCCATTATCCAAAATGGAAAATTCAATTTGAAAAGAGCTCAATTGGCGTCATTTGTGGTTCTCACCATATAAGAAATGAATTTCTTACATATATGACATAGTGCTTGATCTCAGTATACACCTTGCCACAAAAAATTCAGGTAGTTAAGTCCCTGCCATTTTTAGTCACATTTTTTTACATGTTGTGATAATGTTGCACACATACACAGCAAATGATGCATGGAAGGCTGGTTTTCACTCACACATTCCATATCGTTAAAAAAATACTGTAAAGCTATAATGTATTTGTATTTATTTTTTAAAAAAATACAGCTGATTGAGCAGTTTGGAATGCGTCGTGGGCGTTGTGGGCGGGGCTAACTTCGATTTATGATAGAGGTATTTGTACTCCCATAAATCAAATATTGAACGCAAATTGTCATAAATTCACCCAATGTCTCGTTATGGCAAGACTTGCATACAACCGCAATGTTTGTGCAAAAATGTTATACTTATAAGCCTTGAATTTATCACTTGATTCTGAATGGAGCAATGCACTCTTATTATTTACAGTATTTTGGTGGGTTTTTTGCAGCTAAGGAAATATTACTTATTCGGTCATAGCATGCAGTTTTGTTAGATGCAATATTAAATATTGACAATATTGCTTTTCATAAGCACGTTTTGTTGCAAAAATGCGCTTTTTATTCCATAAATGTGTGTATACGATCAACGCCTATCGTTATATCTATGGTATTTAATTAACACTCGACCTATTAACTCTGGTAAACCTAAAAGTTAATAAATAATACCACACGTTGAAGTGGAAAAATAGTTACACCTAAGAACGACATTAACTGAGCACCAGAAATATAACGGAGGTTTCAGTCATTAATTTCTAACGCAAAAACTCGACATACAAGTATATACTATGTGTAATGAGCAATAATTAATGACTGTAAACACATCTGATATAATTATTAAAGGTTATACGTGTCAGGAGTAATACGTATATACGTGTTAAATTCGACATAATTGCTCATATATTGTGCATTGTAACCTTTCAATAAAGTTAATGCATATTTAAGCATTCGAGAGAGGCACACCATTAGGCAGTTTATAATCTCGAAATCAATTATAATCTCCCACGCAATAGAACCTACTTCATGTTAAACTCAGGGAAAAATTGAATCTTGTCAGGGTTAAGGCAACTAACGATGATAAAGATTCTAATTTATATAGGCGATTATAAGCACCATCAATGAGAAACCACTAACAATTGTAAAACAAAGTATTTTTTTACTTACCAATCTCCTTTTTGGTTTGATCAGAGGTCTGTTTTGGCCATTCATTTTGTGATAGAGGCCGCAGGCATTGCACAAATAATGGCCCGTTCCATCCCTTCTCCATAACGGGGTTGACGTGGCCCCACAATTTACACATTCGCGTCCTTCTGAAACAAAAAAAATCACGTATATTTGGACAAAGTCTTCAATGACAAAACCGACAGTCATGTGCAGTTTTAAGAATGAATACATAACACTGAAAAATATGCAACACCAAACTATAGTCATGTTGGAAATGTTCTTACCAACTGATGTATACTACTCACACAAAAAACATTGCATTACTATAGTCGATTTCTACTAATAAAATAAATGGCTAACAAAGTTAGCACGTTTTCTAATAATATCCATTTGAATAATCCACGTATTGAGTAAATATATTTCATTAAAAAAAGATGGGGGGAAAAAGTATTGTATAAGCATCATGTACAACTCTTGAAATCCACCAACTAAGAATTGACGTGACGTCATTTGCCAAGGCAGTGCGCTTTATGGAACATGAAGCTCACGCCTATAGGGTTTTATGTAGTGTAGATATAAAATTTGAATCGGGTTCTGATAGCGTTCCTTAGCAACAAAAACATTCTCCATATAGCACATTAAAAGTAACAGTTTACAAAGAAATGTTGCTGGAGATTTAACTTGCATGGAAAGGATCCTTTATATCAATCAGAATGCACAAGATGTTCAAAAAGTAGAGCAGATAAAGTCGATTTATTTAGAATTCTTTGAACATTAAGCAAGTTGTTAAATGAACTTGCAGAACAACTCATGGTTGAACTTTCTGCAAATTCAATGTATTTCCTATTACGAAGTTCCATATCGCCTAGTTGTCAGAAACAGTTGTTAAATGGTAAAGATGCGAATGCACCAAAAGAAACGTTTAGAAACATGAAACGTACACATGCTACCTTGGTGTGTCCAGAAGTGTTTGTGAAACATGTGTCGAAATACGGCCATTTTCTGGTACATTTCGATGTTTCCTGGCGATCGCTCAAGAGGCGGTCTGGATGAAAGGAAATTTGCGACATGTTTCGAAAAACATGCTGGAAACATTGTTTCAGTGTTTCTTGTGTATGTTGTATGTGTTTGTGTATGTTTCTTCTGGTGCATACCGGCCTTAAGAATTCCTATAGCCATCACATGTTAAAAGTCAGGCTTTGCACAAAGCACATGTTACTGATTTTGTCTTATTGAGGTCAAGGAACAACTTTGACATTAAATGTCCATTTTTCATCCTTAGATTAACCGAAATCCAAACGTTTTACAAATGAAGCAGTTTTGAGTGACTTTTGTTATCCTTATCAGCTAAACATCGTCAATTCGAACAATGTACAATAAACTAAAACAAAGGAAATTCGATTTAAATAATATTAGGTGATTTTGTGGGTTTTGCAAGGAATTTAAAATGCACTTGTTGTTTGATTTTTATCACATTTAATCCTATATACTGTAAGCCTATCCGTTGAAAGCTGTTCTAAAAAGTTGTCGCCACACGTAAAACCACAATTTAAAATATAATTAAGTTGTCATTTCGCCAACAACAATTTCGAATTTTCCGTGCGTATATCAAAATAATTGTTTCGACCCAAGGCCATTTGGAGCAGCTATTCGATTGTTAATTATTTTGTTTCAGGCTACCGTCCTGGTGTTAATGCCTTTAAACCTTGTCTGAAACATTTTTCAACAATTTAAGTTAATGATAAAAACAGCTTTTACAATTCTGATAAAATTGACGAGAAAGTGTCCAGCTGCACCTTCACTGAATGTAGCATTTTTAATATGGACAAATCGGTGCTTGGTTTTTACATGTTTCAAATTGTTCAAGCAAGTGACCACAAAATGTGTTTAAATTTTGCTAGAATCTGACTAACCTATGTTGTGAACATGCAGTGGGAATATTAAACTAAAAGCAAGTTAGAAATTCTTTCTGATGGGAACTGCAAACGCACTAAGAGAATTTACGAGCTCGCATGGCTTGTCAACTATATATATATACAGGAAAATATTTGAACAGGACACGTTAATAATCCAACAAAAAATGGAGCAATAATTCGGCATTATAGGTTAAACCTGTTTTATGTTTTTATTTTTTACTATGTGCCATGGTAGAATTTTGACTATTTACATTTCCTCGTTGCAATTTTTATGGCGAAATTATAACAAAGGTTTATTAGGTATGAAGAAGGTATTTTCAAATTATTCTGTATATACGCTGTTAGCTTCTCAATTAACTTAATCGGGTTCTTCCTGGTTAAGAAGAGTTCAGTTTAAGGCAGATTTCAAATTAATACCAATAAGAAATCGTATAAGCACATTTTTACGTGAAATATATTTTTTAAGTATCACCACATGTTGTTTTGCTTTACGAACGATGCTTCAGCTCACGAACACATTTCTCTGGACCTTTGATTGGTGGTCCAGAGAAATGTGTTCGTGAACTGAATCATCGTTTGTAATGCGAAACAACATGTGTTCGTAAACCGAGGTTTTACTGTATGTCCAATTTCTGGTATGCTCATTATGTCAATACCAGCACTTTGAGAAATATTTTCAAAGTCGACGGTTTTTCTTTCATACATCGACATCAAACTCCATATATGGTCATAAATGTGTTCAGATATACACGTATATATTATCGTATATGGACATATTTGGCACATAATTGTAAGACATTCATTGGCAATTTGAACTTTGAAAGTTGAAATTCGTTCCCTTTTCCTGTTAAGGAGAAAACTAGATTCGCTGATTTTGTCTAAAAGATACTGGCATTGGTCTATGAAGCTAATCTTTAGTCCAGTTTCCTGTTATAACTTCCTTCCTAAAAAAAACGTCCTCAACATCCATAGCGTTCATTAGCGGTCCTTCCTGTGTCCCGTTAACAAGAGTTTTAGCCATTATTTACATTAGTGGTAATGAATAACAGGCTGTAAACTCGTTCATTTAACTTAACGTTATAGATCATATTCCGATAGAAACACCAAATTATAGTTTTATCATTGAAAATGGGCTAGAAAACAACTCAGTTAAGCTAGCTCATGCCGGCAAACGTGGTGCTAGAACAATAAACCCCGTAAACAATAACAGAAAAAGTAATTAAAAAGCGTTGTTAATTTTTGTTAATTGAGCAAAAACTGAAACGAACATGGAGAGTAAGAAATGGTGTCTTGTGCACAGATTTTCAGCCCATTGTTTGCTAATTGTGGGTTTTCCTATTGTGTTGCTACAAAATAATTACTGAATAGTAGTGCGGTGTATTTACAATGACACCTTATTTTGCATCCAGAATAACAAAATTAAGGCTAGTCGATGGAAGTAAAAAAAAAAAAAAAACATTGAAAAACTGAAAGATAATTAACCTTACTGACCAAGTAACCTACAAATCCCAGGGCTATATATACATTCTTGGATTATGATTAATTTTCGAATTACATCTTCATTGGTAACAAAATTGGACTTCCTTTTTCCCCATGACAATCTTAAAAAATGGAAAAACGTAAATTTCTGTATTCGGAATTAGTGCAATATTTTCCTTCTTGAAATACAATATTCGATTTTAGCAAACAAAAAAAAACCCCTCTTGGGTTTTTGGAAACGTTATTTATTCGTTTGTTTACTTGAATATGTGCGTTGATTCTTAAAAAGAAGTGGAATAATTAGAATAACAAACAACATTGCATTCTTGGAATTAGAAATCCTGATAGGATACAACAACGCAATCATTGATACGCTTGAGTAAATCATAAACTAAGCAATTGAGTGAGCTTCCTTAATTTCGCAATCTATTATCGCTTTGAAATAAGATTTTCACTTCTGATGCAATTCAATGTAAGTTTTTCAACACACACACACACAACACAACATATATCTAGTAAATGACTTTCGCTGACCAGTACAACAATGATAAATAAACGGGACGGAACACACGCACAGAACACATGGTTGTGAAAAAAACCAAAAAGAAAAGGCAAGTGCCACCAACTGAACAGAATAAGAGGGAGTGGGGATTCAAAAAAAAAATTAATAATCAGGCATGGAATTTTGGAAGAGTCGGATTACCTTGATGCCAATAGGTGTCAGAATGGCGCTGTGTGTGCATCAAAAATGGTGTTGATCGGTGTGGATGAGTTACCAGAGATTCTGCATAAGGGGAGAAAGTTGTGGGGATGAGCTTTGCAAATGTTATTAGGCCCTTTGGTGGTCTGAGGTCTCAAATGAGATGGGGTTAATGGAAAACGAGAGGTGGCTTGGATGAGGATAGAAATATTGGATCAGGTTAGCTACAAAGGTGTCAAAACGAAGCATTTTCAACACGTGCGCCAAGGTGCGTTTCCACGTGAGATTAACTCTCGCGAGTTACTCGTCCTGCATCTCGTATTCCACATAATTTCCAAAACTTAATTTTAAACATTAAAAAACTCTAAACACAAACATCTAGAGACAGCTGCTCTTAAAATTCGTGTTTTGAGAGCTGCTATCAGTGACAGCTCTCGAACAGTATAGCACGTGCTACATTGAGCATCTCGAGAGTTTCTCACGTGGATACGGCACCTTTAATGGATTATTGCCTTAATGCATATCTTAAAGAGTGCAAGTTTTGGTCAGTTGTAAAGTGTAACTGTGTCCACCACTACTTTTGCGTTTTCGGATATTGATAGCATAGTTTTTTACAAAAAACACAAGGGCCGGGTTAGATTGCATTGCCTATTTTTTGTTAATTGGCTATGACACGCGTCTATAACAAGGTAGTTTTTTTAACACAACTGATGTTAATTAAAATAACGAAAGTTAATCATAAAGTTGTTGGAAAAAAATACAAATTGTGTGGACAATGGCGGTAAACAACTGTACATATGTGCTCATCATTGCTGTACGAGCGTACGCAGGATATTTGTTATGCACAAACAAGATTTATTTCATATACTTGTGGAAAAGAATATAGTGTGTAAATGCTAAATCGTATCAGGGTACTTGAAATCTCGGTCCACACATGCTGATTACAAGCGAGATAAAACTAGTTTGTAAATTAAATTGGAGTAAATTAACCTTGATAAAAATCGCTATTCATATAAAGTGTGATTAAGGAATATTTGGGGGCGGATGGGGTGAAATGTTGCCATGTTTGCGTCATAGCGAGATGTCTTAATCATTTAAAATGTGATATAAAATCAATTTGCCAAGATCGTAAATTTTATTTACGTTTGTTTCGGCCAACTATACAAATGCACTCTGTTCACGTTCTCAAATTCTTAATTTTTTTTTCTAAAATGCGTTTATTAAAATGACATTTATAGTCATCGTGTTTGCGCTGGTAGGCCTAAGAAAAAAAAAACTTGTCAAACTCATTGTCCTTCTGCTGACCTTATCTAGGCGTGGTACGTGTAAATTGCTTTTATTATTGAATGTTTTCACTTCAAGCCTTCCTCATTGAAAATTGATTGGAGAAGTGCACTTTTGAATTTTAAACACCAAATATTTGGATAAGTCAGTATAAAGTTAATGAACCAATTTGGAAGTGGAAAACGTGGGATTATACACGGTTGAGGGAAAATGAAAATTTTTGTATACACATTTGCATACTTCAAAATATGTATGTATTACTAATACACGTATACTAGGATATAGTGTCCACGTGCATGACATTTGACTGGTATTTGAATTTGACAACATCGTAAATTGCTGTTTTCATACATGTAGCATTACCGCCTTGCCTTGAGGCCAACTATGTACGTATGAAAGACCAAGTTTTGAATTGAGAACTTTCTTATATTACAAGACCCAGAATTTATACAGATTATTTGAAGTGTAGCGTTGTATTTGTCTACTAATTTCATAAATACCTTATAACATTTTATATTAATTACACCCCTTTTGGATACTAATTAAAACTTTGGTAACAGATCTTAATCAATGGCAGTAAATTAATTTCCTATTTTCATCTAATAATCAACTGATTATAGAAATCAATGGGGAAAACTTTGGCAATGTCCTTACCCGTTTGTCACTTTAAATTTTTTCCATCCGAATATTTAAGAAGAAATTAAGAATCTAATGTTATGTGAATTGATATAAAAATGCGATACAATTTGTTTACGTTACAGTTACTTTTTTGGCCACAATTTTAGTTTTCACAAACACAGAAACGCTTTTAAATTTAGTATCCGTTGAAGTAATTTAGATAACATTAACGAAGAATATTTTAACAATTACAAACAATCATTAAGAACAACAGTTGAATTTCTATTTGTAATCGATACAGCCTAGTTTTCAATGCAATGCATTATCAGAAAACTTTTAATTATCTGAAATCCAAGAGCAAATTACTTTCACTTGAAATTCAAACTATTATTTACACTTATATGTAGAGCGTAAAATGGGAAATGGTTCATTAAATCATCTGGCTTTGAGTACTGTATCCTTAAGACTATACATTTAAAAGAGTCCTTATAATTTAATTAATGTTTCCTTTATGTGGATCCTTTCGAAAACACAAAACTAGAAAAATACCAACTTTTTACCAACTACTAACCAGGTTAGAAAATTTTATATCTTGCATTGTGTATAATTACTGTTAAAATTACATTCTAAGATTTCACGTGCAATGTAATGATATCTGTACGTTTAGTAAAAGATACCATTTTATGATATTTAGTAATCTGTCAGCCAAGAAGGATTTGGTATTAACGAGCAAACTATGTCCTATCTCTTGTATAAATGTTATACGATTTGATGCTATCGAGCAACAAGTGTCTTGAGTGGAACTGGTCTTAAAATGATAAATACAGTAGACAATAGTCTGTACTCATATTTATCGGCATGTTCAGCAATTAATAAATATATTTGAATCACCTGCTTGTAAGATAAGCATTATGCAGTACTAAATTCATAAGTTGTCTTATCGGTGAAAAACTAGAATATCTTATGAAGAATATTACTTTTGCATCGTTTAGACAACTCATGGATTTTTGAAATGTAAAATGCTCGTATCTGAGAAATTCCATGCATTACTTAAAATGTATTAATAAAATGTTTTGAGAGTGGTACAGACGTAACAATGTCAGGAATATTTAAAGGAAAATAATTTATTAGTCCAATTACTTTGAAATAAAAAATCCGTGATTGTTTTCACTGCATACATATTTTCTTCAATTTACGTTATTTTGGCATATGGAAATTCATGTGTCCATGGTAATAAACTAATGGAAATAGGGGAGATAAAATTTTTAAAAAAAGCTTGACCAAAAACTTGGACATGGTTTACGCCAATACCCCTGTCAACGCAATCATCATTTTCACCTGCCCAGTGTATAAACTGCATTTATGTAATTATATATTTTCATTTACGAACAGGTGGAATTTTTTATTTCAATCAACGGCCTGTAAATTAATGTATATATATTGTGAGAAAAATTTAGTATTACATATGTAAATAGCTTGTAGGCTAATTACGCCTATAGTTACCTCTTTCATTCAATTTATCTTACTCCATTATTTTTTTATTAGTATTAGCCATGTGTTATCAAACTAAATAGCTGCCCACATATAGAATTTTATTTTTTAAAATTACTTTACATGGTCAACTATTATAATTTGAGTTGGACGGCATTATTGTACAGTATAAGCCATTTGTATTAGTAATGGGGTCTTTGGGATAATCAATTTTAATCAAGAAAATACTTGGTAATCTAAATGTCATTTGAAATCCTTAGATAATAATACATATCGGTGGGACGGTATTTAATTAATCATGTCCGTGTTTTCAATATTACTTGTCACGTGATACATATTCGTGTATGCTCGTTTGTAAATGTTAGATTTGGTGGAATTGAAAAGTTTTCCTTTTGTCAGTTAATCATTTTGAAACTAGAGCAAAGCAAGGCAGTAACGGTGGTTTCACGACATTGGTATTCATCATGAAACGCGCTTTCAACAAAGTTAAAATCCTTGAAGTTTAAAAATGTCACAAAAATCAAGGCCTTCATTTTCTGTTGGGTACTAAGAGGGTAATGAATGGAATACGAGGGGAGGAGAAGGGTGTAGAAAAAAGTTCATGAAAATGGTAAGGAATACCATCAGGCTATGTTCATACACACTACCACCTTGTCTATCAACTATTTAGTACAATGAAGTCCAAGTATCAGAAATACTAAATTTCTTAGACCTGTAGGATCTGTACACGCTCATAAAGTACACATTCCTAACCATATAAGTAAATATGCTCGTATGACGCCTAGATACAAATTGTATCCTGCATGTGTCACTGAGGGGTCCTCATTTCCCTACCCACGTGCAGTTTAGTTTGTTAAGAGACAACAATGTTTGTTATTAGTTCCGCCGGATTGACTCAGTTTTTCTTCCCCTAAAAACTGCATCATGATATTGCTGCATCTCACGTTTATGTAGCAGGGGTCATGCATAAACGACTCCTCCTTGAATTTCCTACAGCTAACCTAGATAATATGGTGGTTCATTTTCCATATAAATGTGAGAAACGTTGTTATTGCTTTCAGTTTATTTACTTTTTAATGTCATTTATGAAAAGCCCCTGACAGTAGCTCAGCTTCCGGTTGGTTCGAGTATACACACAGAACCATTGATGTTATGATGACATCAGTTGATGCCAAGCTATCATTATACTGTCAATATGTTCTGTGCAACAGTGAAAAGTATGACCATTTCGTCATTTCCGGATGCACGTGACGTCATCGACCAGCCTCGAAACAACTATGAATTAAAACGCCGTTGACGTAACTTCAAGATTCCCCCAAAGCGCCATTGATGGAAGTAATCGTTGCTGGATCGAGAAACGTTTACAGGGCCTGGTCCTAAAAGGGATGTTGTTGGGGGGACAAAAAACACAATAAAATATGGAAAAAATACAAAATCAAAAAAAAAAATAATAATAATAATAATAATAATAATAGAGGGTGATGCTAACTATGCCTAGATATGAAAAAAGTGCCAAGTAAAAACAAACTAAAACCAACCTAAAATAAAAAAATAAAAAAAAAATGATAAAAACTAAAAAGTGAAATGAAAACATAATAATCTTACCCGAACTCGACCGGCTTTTGGTCCTCGCTCTAACTTGCAATGTTTTTGAACTAAATACACTAGCGGCTGATTGGAAATGATAGCTGGCCGGATTGAAGTCGGACGAGGCGGTCGTGGGGCCGTAGGCGTGGTGGTGGAAAGTGGACATGGAGTGGGAGTTTTGGGGGTGGTGGTGGTGGTGGTAAGCCGGGCTGAGGGGGGAGGTAAATGCGGTGCTGCTATTACAACTACTACTACCTTCACGGGGCTTGCTACCGGAGCAATTGGTGAGGGAGGATCCTAACGTGGTTAGCATTGAAGAACACTTGTCGGCGGCGACGCTCTCGGCGGCGGCGGCGGCCGCAGCTGCTGCGGCGGCGGAGTGATAGTCCACGGCCACGGCCACGGTGGCGGCGCTGCTGCTACTACCCCCTGGCGTCACGGAGTCCGGCGTGGCGTCCTTCGGGGGCGTCGGTGGGAAGGAGAACAAGTGGGGACTAGAATGCGAGATGCTAGAGGGTAAACTGCTGGGGGAGTGCACGCTAATAGGGGCCGTGGGGCTGGGGTGATGGGGACCCTTGCTGC
Organism: Julus scandinavius; assembly: GCA_034696685.1. Classification (NCBI taxonomy): domain Eukaryota; kingdom Metazoa; phylum Arthropoda; class Diplopoda; order Julida; family Julidae; genus Julus; species Julus scandinavius. The sequence goes on along the minus strand of JAQGAE010000708.1, from coordinate 8,418 downwards.
CGAAAGGGTTGCACCAGGCGGAACCGTGGGCAGGGTGCGGCACCACCGGCTTGCTAGTGTCGCTCATCCACGGGTGGAGCGGCGTGTGGAAGTGAGGACGGCACACTGGGCTCCCCGCTACTCGACCTGTGGTCAAGAAAAAAAACAAAAAAAGCATGGATTAGTGAGTGTATTTTATGAGTGACCATTTCCTTTAAAATTGTTTCATGCCTTAAAAGCACCAACTTTTAGGTGGTTGGGCCTTTAGGTATGTCCCATAATTAAGATCATGCACGTGTGAAGGTGATTGCCTCTTCCAACATGCATAACATGTTCCACATCCTGTGAAACGCATAATTATAACTGCAGAACACCTGCCAGAACACAACGAAAGTTCTGGAGATTCCCTGCAGAGCTGGGTTACATTGACAGCTATTAGGTGTGCGGGAAAATACCGTAACAGGAAGTGGACAACATCAGGTATGTTGGTATCGAGGGGTACAGGAGGGGGACTTGTTAACTGAAATCACTACCGTATAAGGTTTTTGCAGTTTGCCCCAACTTTTCGAAGGAAAATTTGCTAATTGAAATTTAGTTAGGTGAAACTCCTCGTGCGAACCTCTCTTATACGGACTTGCTATGACCGAACTCGTTCTACCAAACTGGTTTGTTTGTTTTTTTCAATTTTTTTTTTAATTCTGAGGGAACTCTGCTTCGATGCAATTATTATGCATGGCCATACTCTTTTCGGTATAGCCGTGTGACAACAGGTTAAAGAAGGGTCAAACGAACAAGTGAGGACCAGATAATTTACTTCGCTAAATATAAGTAAGGGAGGCATGTTGAAATTTGGTAGAACAAATTTTCGATTGATCCACATAAGTGCATCGTGGACCAACTAAAGAACCATATACGCAAATAATATTTTAACTGTCTAGTCCATGATCTTTTATAATTGGTAAGGTGTGTATGCACCAAAAGAAACATGAAGCATACACATGCTACCTTGGTGTGTCCATAAGTGTTTGTGAAACATGTGTCGAAAAACCGTCATTTTCTGACATGTTTCCTTGCGATGTTCCGGATAAAAGGAAAAAATACAGATGTTTCGAAAAACATGCTGCATGGAAGTTTTTGTTCAGTGTTTCTTGAGTATGTTTTATGTGTTTGTGTATGTTTCCTCTGGTGCATACCGACCTTTATTGCCTTTCAACAATGTCTATATAAAATATGGAAATTTATATGTTGCTTAAATGTGACAATCCTGCCTGTTTTAGTGGACGGCGATCATGCTTGACCATGGTGGTTTTGCCACCTTGAAATGCATTGGTTGCATTGTTGTTGCTTTTCTAATCGCTGGGATATAAAAATTATCTGCATATCGATTATTATTTTTTTAGCAAAAACAAGCTGAGCAGCTTTCCACATAACCTGTCATCTAACATAATCAGTGGCTTCATTGGTGTAATCAGCGGCAAAAATGTAAACTATAGTTTACATTTTTGAACTATAGTTCAATAGAAAAATAATCCTGTTTCTATATATACGCCTTTATATATAGTTTTGACAGATAATTTGACATTTATCATATAATCTGACAAAATAATTTTAAGGTATTTTTATTCTTAAGATGATAAGTCTGTCAATGCCTCCACATTTCACACCTTATACTTGCATTACGTATATGCAACTGTACATCTTATGTTAGTGCATGCCAATTCAATTTTCCGACTTGGAAAATTAATTTGGTTTAATTATAGAAGTTGGCAACAACAGCGCAAGTCATTTTCTTTCGTTCAAGTATTGTCCGTTAGCCAAGTATTTTTATCTTTCCTTGAATGTAATTATGACAATTTTGCCCATGTGTATATAGACAAGTTTGACGATGAAAAGTGGGAGAATCCAATGCAGTAAACCACACGATAAGATATATGTCAGAAATATCCGTCTAGCCGACACAAAATTTCAAAACTATCTACATGTTGAAATTAAATTAATAACTTATTTAATATTTTCCTTCACTGAAAGATATGATTGGATATTCGTCGGTGAACGTAAAATGGAAAGATTGGTATTTTGTAGAAAGGAACCTTCACTTCATGCACACAGACAAATGTAACGTCTGGAGTAATTTGTATTGAAACTCTTTGAAGTGCACGAACCATAATATTGGGAAAATTGGAAAAGGCAGTTTATTAGTAGACATCAAAAGCGTAACAACATATGTTTTCATGAAAAGGAAGGCAGTTGCGGATTAGAGGAGAATAAGCTTCATTTTTTCCCTCATTAACTAAAAGCGTATAAACAGTTTTGGGGAGCATTTTCTGTATAGCGTGCAATTTGTTGTTATGCTACAAGGTGTAATTATCGGTAAATACTGCAAAACGACTCATGGGGAAGAAAAAACTTAATTGCGGCATTTGGGAAAATACTAAATGCACACAGCATAGAAATTTCTTATATTTCCATGCTTTCGTGATGTATATAAAAAATTATATTTGCCATTGCAACCTTTAACATCAAGTTGACATATTCAAAAACATTGTTTTAAAACATCTGAACACATGTAACCTGAACTGTACAAATTTGAAAACTCTATTCAGTGCCTCTGTCTGATTCGGTAGTTCAAATTAGGGGCCATTCAAAAAGGACGTCTCCAAGAGAGGGGGGGGGGGTCTGCTACTATGTGGACAGTGAGAGGGAAAAAGCCATTATGAACGTCCACTAATAATGGTATTTTTCAGTTTTTGATTTTCTGTTTAATTCAGTTTTATTGGTCAGTGAAAGGGGAAGTGGACACCAGAAGAAATGTGTCCCCAGTCCAAAATGTACTTGCATTTTTAAAGCCTCGGGAAAGTCGGGAATTATGCCCAACTTTATGTTATGTTAACCACCAATTTTATGCTGGAATTTCCCTTCGAGATCAGGAAATTTCCGTTAATCAGAAAAATCTGCAAAAATGCCTTGGAATTACTAGCTAGACGGATGATTGGAAATTTATAGGACGAGTCTTTGTATGTTGTAACAAATTTTCTGGACACCTTACTTTAAAAAAAAAAAATTCAGGACGTCCATGAGGAAGGGGGGTGCCGAGTCTGGGCTAAAATAAACACCAGGGGGGAGGTGAGGGGTCAATTTTTGGAGGAATTTCGGGACGTCATTTTTGAATGGCCCCTTAAGGGATTCTGTTTACAGCAGCTGCATGTTTACGGATGTAATTTCTGTAATAGGACAACGTGGGGTTACATGAGGTCCCATGTAAATTTAATAATGTTGCATTTGGTTGCCATGCTAGCTACAAATAATAATACAAGACAAGTAGTTGTTTGGGCATCACATCCGTCACTCTTAATAAGTATTTTATTGGCCTATTATTTAACAATTCATCCGCATCTTACGAGCTGGTTGGAAGGCTAAATGTTTTGACATGAAAATAGAACGAGAACTGCCAAGAGGAGGATCGAACACCCTGGAAAGGCCAAATTGACGTCGCAGGGGAAACATAAGTTTCAAAATTGTGGAAGGCACGTGCATTGCAGGTAAAGCTATACGCAGACTCGCACAAGTAAAAAAAATGGCTTATTAAAAAACAAAACAGAAAAAAATCTGGGGGGAAGGGGAAAGATTTTTAAGAGTGGCGCCCACCAATTTAAACTTATAATAAGTTAGTTATTTCAGCTTCAAAGAGGGTCTATCATCACTAAAAAGAAATGTTTACACAAATTACATCGTAAACTGCCATTTCCATTGAGCACCAGGCATTTTTGCCGCTTTATGATGCAACGTTTCTGGCCTGAGTACGACGAGGGGGGCCCAAAAATGTTGAGGATCATGACAGACGTTTGTTAATGCATTCGTAAAAATGAAAGCCAGACCTCACTGAAGTCAGGGCCAGGATGAAGTCATTTCCGAAAAAAAAAAAAAAAAGTGCGTGGGGCCATCGTTTAAATGCAGTTTGTGCACCCCATTAAGTCCTGGTCTAGCCTCCTAATTAAGCGCGACCCCTTCAAGTTAGGACCCTGCTTTTCTAAGTTTTTATGGGCTTCCAAATTGTGAAATTCCATTTTTGGGGATCGTAAGATCACCCCACGGTTCATTACGTTGGAACCCTTTATTGACATATCGCAAGATTTTAATGCGATACCCTTCAATGTTTATAACACCTAAAAGAGTAAAAACCACCCATTACGGAATTTTGACTTCTAAATGTCTTTTGAAGCTATATATTAACTTTTTATTGACTACAGCTGCAAGATGGAACCTCAGTTAAGCATTTTTGACAAGCTGTACGATGTGACTATTCATTTATTGCATTCAAATTTCAGTGATTCAAATTTAGTTTAGCTTATGAATTTAAAATTTGTAACAATTCAGGCCATGTATAGTAACGATTTTATTTCAAAAATGTTTATTATTCACACAGCTCTTTTTTTTTGGATAAGGGTTCATCAAATACATGCAAATTTGACATGTTGTGTCAAGTTTCCATCAAATATGCATATATTTTGGAACAAGTTCAAAGTGTTAATTCAATGTTCTGTCAACTGAGATGTTTTATCCATAGTTTGGCTTAGATAGCCATTACAAATTACTAAATGCCCCCACCCCCTTAAATGCAGCATTACATTATATATGATGCCTTTTAAAACGACAGGGGCAGGCTGAAGAGGGAATTGCCCTTAAACCGAGTGAAGCTTAAAACCAAATTTTCTGCCAAATTAAATCACATTGCCGAGAGTTAAGTGAGGGTTACAACCAATATGCTTTCGGTCATTGCAATGTGTCCTTTTTCTGACGTGAAGTGCTGAAAACACACACACGCATTCTAAGCTTAATTAGAGAGGGTAAAAGCAAATCCTGATGGGCCAAAATGAGCCGCTTTCAGAGCAATAGGCCAGTGTGTGTGTGGGGTATGTGAAAATGAATTCATCATTATAAGGGGAAAAAAGAGGCACGCTTAATATTAGTTACGGCTATCAAATTACGTTTCCCCTTGCTCATTGCTCAGTAAAGGATATGTTTTAGCAGAATACAGGGTGTCGTAAAACTGAAGACTGAATTTATATTAAAAAAAAATTGCTTGGATGCTACACAGTGATATACTATTTTTGGAAAAATCGCTTAACATGTCAATATTTGTACTTCATTTAAAATTTAAAACAATACAGTGCTTTAAGTTATCATTTATAATATCTTAACGTCTTAAACTCAATGATGTGTAATAACAAGTTTTACGTTATATTTCCTTATGTGTGCACTCAAATGAACTGGTACTTAAAACCTTGCCTGACTTTGTGCCAAGTATTGTTTCTATTTTTTTTTTTTTGGGTTAATTTTTTTTTACTGTGTATATATAGACCAGATCTCTCATGGGCTGGTTGCCACACATTAAACGCTCGTATAAGTTACATATTTTTATTACCCAAGTACTTGCAGTTTATTAAATGGCGGCCTATGTTATGAACATATTAATTGTTGATTGTTAAATGCAATAAGGTTAAAATGGATACCAACAGCCCTATAACAATAAAGTGCGGTGTTATTCCTAGTCTCTCTTTCTCTCAAGGCAATGTCGTTTAATTTATGTTCTGGTTGGGTTGATCGCCAAGTAATTGTAGCCAGCGACTGGCAGACGCCCACTTCAAGGGCGGCCATTTTGCAAGTGACCCATCTGACAAGGGGGATGCGTGGTCATAGCAGAAAAGCATCATGACATGTGTATATGCAAACAATGTCCAGAAATTACTAGGATTGTTCGCAAATTAAGAAAGGTGTTGACATATTTTAAGTTTGCATCTATATATATACGGTTAAAATTGAAATGTAAATTATAAACGTAGGCAGTATACACAAATTAATAACAAAATCTGCATTACGTTTTTTGGTAAACTATCCCTTCCAGCGATAGCACTGGTAAATGCATTTAGTGCCTTCCATTAATAATGCGCCATCTAGCGCCATGTAACGAAAGTAAATCTACTGGCTGTCAAAATATATATATAGAGATTGCAGCACTTTTAATTTTCTGCAGTCGTGCGCTTATAAAAAATAAACCAGGTATTACATCCAATTATGCAAGCGAATTAAAAATTAAATTAATGCATAATAAATTTAGCAATTAGCGCGACGTGGATGAATACAAATCGGGAAAGAAAATACTTCACACGTTTTTCTGATGTCAACACCTATATATTAAATATAGATGTTTTACTGCTAGATCTCACGTTATATTAATAAAGATGTGCTTAAAACTAGTTACAGTTTGAGATTTAAAAATTATCTTTTGTAAAGCAAATACTTTTATATATATACTTTCCTGTGATAATTAGTGTTGCAATGATAACGACAATGAAGCAAAGTATTTTTACTCTCATTATCACGTGCATATAAAGAGGTAAATATTGTCAGTCAGAGTATATAAATTAAACCTTAAGGTTTAACATTATACAAATCAGCTTTTAACTTTCACCTTAAACAATTTATACGAAAACCTTTTACTTTACATCTGCCTGAAAAGCATGTTAGGGCAACTTCAAAACTGCGTTTGGTATTGTGTGATATATAAATTACGCTTGGGTGATATCTCCAAATGAATTTTCTAAATTTTTGCAATTGTCTATTATGTAAGAAACAAGGTTTTTTAATATTTATTCCAAACCTTTAGTTAACGTATAAAGAAATTGTTTTAAGGACAGGTTCAGTATATAAATATATGTGCACGCATCGCACCAATTTTCTTAACATGATAACAATGGTATTGAACAGGGATAAACTGGCCTTAAAATATATAAAGAATATATATATATATATATATACGTACATTGGCAAATCATGACATGCACATCATGTTTGCCGAGTTTGCAACCACTTGCTCCCGGATCAGAACGTTAAGCTCGTAAAATGTAAATAAATGGTGTTTGCACAGGATTGTAATTATATGTGTAAACTATATAGCTTGTTATATGGCGGCATCGTATACTATAACGTAAACTTTCTTTGCCTTCGTGTGAATCACATTATACGAATTATTTGCATAATTTGCATATACAGGGTCATGCACTTAAATTGAATTATGCCATATAATGTCAGACCTTATTTCACTAACAATATATACCATATATTTTTGTATACCCACATGCATCTGATATATTAAATAATTACCACTGGATTGATCCACATTTTTACTGTTATACAGTATAGTATAATATTGCATTCGGTTTTAGATAGAAACAGATTTAGCTCCATGCACGCCATAAAAACATGTGTCCAAACCAATTTCCACGTTACTTTCTGCTCAATTATAAGATTAATGTAAAAGAATGAAAAATAAATGTCGATTAAGGAATTGTGCACAATGTTGGTAATATGCCATATATGCAAGCACACACAAGTTAAATTTTGTTGATTTGTTCGGATATTAAAACTGGATTTAGTATAATGAAATTTTCAAGTTAATCTCCGAATAACTTTACAGAGACCGTGCAATGCATGGATGCAATCTCCCTCCATAAATGTTGGGCCACATAATTTTCAGCTGTCACATCATAAGATAATAATATAAAAATATGGACCATAAACGTGAAATGTAATAACTTAACCAGACGGCCTGGTAAAGCCATAAATTATTACTGTACATTTGCGATTACCATTGAGTTAAATTAAATCAAAATGCATTTAAACTGCTATTATATACATTGTGTTTCACCAATATCGTGCATTGAAGGTTAATTTTGAATTTAGCAGTCACATATATGTTTAGTTAATTCATTACAAATATAAGGGACTGATATAATGGACTGTTATGTTGATCTATATCAGTGTTTTAATGAAGATGTTGGACCATGTCACATATATACTATTCAAGAGCAAGCCTATAAATTTGTCTTCACTATTTTGAAAAACATGCTTTGTTTTTTCAGAACAATTTCGGAATGTTTTTTTTTTAATGAATGAGAATTAAGTTATGCATAAATGTTTACAGAGTATGTACATGTATACAAGTTAAATTTTACTTCGAAACATGTCTTTACTTATATGTGCACATGTATCGTTCACATAAAATTTTCAAAATATCTTGATGGCTATTTGCTTTAGTTTATTCTGATTATTATTTGTATAAAAAAATATTTTACGATTGCATAATGCATAATATTTTATATAGCATTTCTCCTCCTAATTTAAATTCGATATTTTGAAATTTCACAAAAAAACTAAAAATAAATAAAACAAGATTTACTTATTTTTCCCTATCCATGCACGGACACTATATCATTCGCGCATAAGGGCTCAAACCATCATGCATGGCTTATATTAGTGCACGTGCGTTTAAAAGGCTCCAATGACACCAAAGTGATTTTTTTGATACATAAAAGATATACAAAAATGTCCTTTACCGTGTGGTGGGCGATAGGCATTGTGCACGGCTTGGGCCGCCGCCGC
>JAQGAE010000707.1:0-31129 GCA_034696685.1 Julus scandinavius | reverse complement strand
TGACATAGTATGACAAGGGGGAGAGGGGGGGTTAAAAAGTAAAGATTTTAGCGTTACGTAATTTATGAACGCTCCCTAAGTCCAGTGAATTTGCTAGTATAAATTCAAACATATTTCAAGAATTTCAAGGCCCATTGCTTACATTTTCAAATACCTCTCCCACGACCAATTACCACAATATTTTTCCAGTTCGAGATTTTTATAGAGAATTTGATAAGTTTTTTTTTTGTTTTTTCAAGCATAATTCTTAAATTTAATGAGGTGTTACAAATTCAAGTACAATTTCCTACTTTCAAGGCTACTGAAGACCATGTGTACAACTTCTATGAAAATCACATGCTTCAGAAATCAAGAACAACGCAAATTATAAATTTCCTAGACAAATGAATTAAATTATAATGAATACATGAAGTTTAAAATAAATTACAATCAGCTAACAGAAAATTGTGCTCAAAACCAATGACGAGAAATAAGTTTTTCACAAACCTCAATCTTTTTGCATCGGCCAGTACTTTCTTCATCCACCCTTACATCCATTCGAAGTGATTCTTCTAAAATTCTACAAAATTACGTGTGGAAATATGAATTTTCCAAAAATGAAGCTTTTTTCATCTTGTTAATAATTTAAGATGATGTTATGGATTCTGCAATACATTGAATAAATTAGGTAACAAATATACAGAGCAGAAATGATGATTCCGATTCTAGTTTAACAAATATATTTTCTAATTTTATTAGACAAAAGTAGCATAACAAAAATTGCAGATACGAACACTTGATGAAATGATAAAAAACACTTCCAACCCATGCTTTCACGTCTTTTTTTAATCCTCCAGCACATAATTGGGATGTACAACCAATAAAGGATTGTCGTCATCTTCAGTATTAGCTTGCTGTCCTCTTGCAGTGAGCCCTCTATTGGACAAGGCTATGATGATATGATCCTTTGAATAAATGTTTCAATTAGATTTTATAACAAACGCATTACCAACATCATCAAGTATTATATGCTTGAAAAACTAGAAAAATATTTGGAGATTTCCCTTATTGACAATATAAAAGGATTATGGGCATGATCAAACATTTAAACTACTGTGGACTACGACTATAGATTATATACACGAGCTGTTACAAAAAACTGTAAAGGACATTAGATGAATAAATAAAGTTTACTTACGTGATGAATGAGTCTGTCTAATACTTTATCGATAATCAATTTTCTTTCTACTAAATCAGCTTCGGTTTCTATTTCTCCTTGGATTTCATTTAAGTACCATTCGACGACATCATTTCTTTTTACACCTTGACTTCCCTCGTCTATAATAAAATATGAACTGCAATAACAGTAATAACAATGCAAGAAAAACTGAAGTTAATAGCGCACCTTCTGATTTTACTTCAGCTTGTCGGAGATACATGACAACTAAGTCAGACATTGCTTTGTATTTTTCGTATAGCAATTTTACTGGCTTTTTCTGCCCGCTTGGCTCTTTCTCCACCGGTGTAGACGTTGGCTGACTATCAGTTTTGGCTGGGGCTAATTAAACGATAAGAAATCGACATAATTAGCAATATCACTCAAACAATTGCTTCAATGAAATCTACACAGAGCAATAGTTTTACAGAATTCTTATACATTTCACACGAATATGACAAATTTTAAAGTATTAGTTTATTCGTATCTGTAATCAAAATCTAGATAGAGATGTGCAATGCTCGAGATTACCGGAGTGGCTTTATTATCAGAGCGATGTGCAATACAAAATACACACGACATAATTTAAAAATACTTGACCCAAATTAGAAAAAAAATAAGGATTTATATTTTAAAAAATATCTATCTGTCAGACATCTTACCTTCATTTTCAGCATCCACATCCATTCTAAAGTCTTCATCCTCGTCAAAGTGAATATCTGGCTGCTCAACCCTAATTATAGATTTATTCAGAAGTCTGAAAGCTTCTTTCACATGCTTTGGCTTCACCTAAAAACCCCAGAAATAATAATGTCAATTGCTAAATAACCTACGGAATAAATGCATAATGATACCAGGGATGTAACATACTTCTTCTTGGCACTGCATTCGAGTCATTGCTTCGCTAAGACGAATCATGCTCTCCAACTGCCGAACCGTGATTCGCCACGATGACTTTGTCACACCAGAGCCATCTCTTTGTCGTAGATGATGGTACTGCTCCACCAAAAATTCGGCCGCCTCTTCGTTTAGCTACATTAAAGATGAACACATTTAAATTAATTTATTCCATTAAAGGATTTAAGGATTAAGGATTTGTAAATACAATACCGATAAGGTTCCTCAATCATGACATAAGCACAAATATTTGGCAAACAAACCTGAGGTTTAAACTGACGAGCATAAAATATATATCTTTTGATTTCTTCTAAGGCATACACAGTCTCAATTGATTCTTCGTTTCGGCTATGCAAGTCTACAATTCTTCTAGCAATGGCATAATCAGTGACCTAAAGAAAGAATTAAGACAATCAGTGTACGTTATGCAAATTTTGATATTCCCAAGCCAGTTCACAAAGTACAACACCTGGTTATTATTGAGAAAACAATCAATCATCTTTGCACAAAAAAAAGGCTTACCTCATCACACTCGTCAACAAGAATGAAGAACAGGTCAAAACGAGACATAATGGGAGCAGTTAGTGCGATATTCTGTTTCAATGATTTGGTTCTATCGTAGCGCCCTCCAATTGGGTTTGCAGCGGCCAAAATAGAAGTCCTAGCATTTAAAGTTGCCTTAACTCCAGCTTTGGTGATTGAGATTGTCTGTTGTTCCATCGCCTCGTGGATAGCCACCTGATCCTTCAAGTCCATTTTATCGAATTCGTCAATGCAACACACACCCTGGAAAAGGAATTAAAATTTAATATAATGCAATAACAAAGTTTTAAAAAGATTCCTGTTATTCAAAAATATCAAAATTTAAATATTCGTTACTTTGCTGTAGAACTCTGAGAAACAAAAATACTTAATCTCGCAGTATTAATTGGAAAAGCTCAGTCCTTTCATGACTAATTAACAAAATATTTTTTCAAAGAGTTTAAAAATGCTTCTAGAGTATTTTTTTTAAAAAATAGGTTTTTATAACGGATAAGGCTGCTGGATGCAATTAAAAACTGGTAGGATAGTTAAAATTGGAAAAAAAAAAAAAACTTGAAGCATAACATCAAATTTCTTACATTGTCAGCTAACATAAGAGCCCCAGCCTCAATCACAAACTCGTGGGATTCTTCGTCCTTAACGACGGCTGCTGTCAAACCAGCAGCGCTGCTTGCTTTACCACTTGTGTAAACTGCTCTCGGAGTAAAATCGGTCACTTGCCTGCAATTATATAAAACTTAGTTATTCGCTCGACACACGCAAAAAGACAAGACTGAAAACATGCAACACAATTACTTTAAAAATTGGCTTTTTGCAGTGCTCGGATCCCCAACGACACAGACGTTGATATCTCCTCTTAGAGTAGTCTTTTCCATTGTTGTCTTAGGTACACCTCCAAAAAGCATTAGAAGGATGCCTCGCTTCACTTCATCATTGCCTAAAATAACAATAAACTTGAACATATAATTGTGAAGATCAATAACCATAATAAGCATTTTGAATAACATTTTTAGACTTACCATGAATTGTAGGAAAAAGGCTGGTAATTAAATTGTTATAGAGGTTTGTATCATTAGTCATTTCGACTATTTTTTCTAGTTCGGGTTCCGTCATTTGTTTCTTCATATCCTCAATAGATGTTGGTTCTTCAGAACGAAAATCTTTCCCACCGAACTAACAAAACAAACAAGTGAACACCAAATAAGCTTAAACCACCACATATGGTATTTTCCCAAACATAATTATATTAGTCTTACCCTTGGACTGGTTGGTGCTACTGAACATGCCAAAAATGCCATTCTGTAAGATAGATCACGAACACCCAGGGCCTTTAATCCTTTGACGCCTTCGTTTTCCAATCCATCTCCACCTCTATGCCGTGATCCTGATTCTGCCTGCGCTCCTGCAAATTTAAATTGAAACCTCAAATTAAAATGATTTTTTAACGTTAGACTTTGTTCATATTATTTACACGAGCTTACCAGGAGTAGCGAGAGATGCTACATCGGGTACAACAATCAACGTCCCAATAAAATCACACCGGTCACCAGCCTGAGCCATCTCAACAGCTTCAGCTCGGAGCACTACTTCCATGCTAGTGGGCAGATATAAAATGTTGTGAAAATAATATTTTAGAATCCCTCATACTCAAGATTCTAAAAAATTTCTTAATAAATATCGAAAACATTTATGGCCATACATGGTATTTTAGGTTCAGGTATGGAATAAAATACATATCATTTATAAACAAAAATGCCATATATGGGTAAATGTCAGAATATTTCATACCTGCGAGGGATGCTTCCTCTAGGTAGCTCTCCTTGAGTTTCCTGGATCCGAACTTTTTGAAAATCAACAAATTTTGACTTGTTAACATCGAGCAAGAACTTTGAACGGTTGCTGCAAACTGGATTGTGGCAAACTGTTGGCTGTAAATGTATGACAACAATTAAGTTGACATAAAAAACTCGGAGAAACCCTATCAAAGCTTAAGTATAATCAAGATACCTGCGTATACTTGAACTGTTGCTCAACGCCAGAAATCACAAATTGGCAGCTTAAGCAGACAAAGGTCCCACTCACTAACTCAGGATGCACCGGGTGTGTACGAACTACTTGGCCACTTATTCGCAGCAATGATCCGGTTTTGACCATTGTCAATTCACGAACCCTAAAAGAGAATACATGAATTGTTATTCTACGAGATCTTGGTCTCATATAATGTGTTAAGTGATAGAATGGTTGCCACATTTCTAGTTAGTTTGTTGGATTTTAACCACGCACCATAGGATCGAGAGGCAAGTGCCTAACCAACTCGATCGTAAAACACAACGTAAAAGTTGTGCAAATAATATACTTACTTGTGGCGTACTGGAAAATCAACAAAACTGACGTATAGTTCCTTGGAAACTTGCATGCCAACATGATCATGAACAAAGTTGCGTACAGCTCTGCACAAATATGGGTAAACTCTAAAATAATACGAAAACGCTGAGTTAAAATACACGTTTTCCTTTTTTTTCAATTACCTGGGGCTTGACCTTACCTATAATATTCTTCTTGAATAGTATTGGCCATATTTTGGTTGTACTTCTCAATGTCTTCAAAACTCACTTGTAACGTGTATCGTTCAGGTTTAACCAATTCCTTTGCTTCTCTTACATACTTCAACTCCTCGTTTACAGTCCATCTGATTGAAGATTTTTGAGAGAAGGATTAATCTTTAACATAACAACAACATACAGACAACTGTCAAACAAGGACTAAACAATGGGTCAATAAAACCACTTACTCTTCTAGAAAATCCTGAAATATTTTTTGACAACGATCACCTACTTCGTCCTTAACGTTTGCAAATCCAATCTGTTGCTCTGGAACATCCATTATCAATTAAATATAAAAATAAAAGGTAGCAGATATAACCACGAAATTATTCACACATAAAAAACAGGTGAACAAAGATTTCCCGCCACTTGGTGGTCACGTGATAAAAAGCGCGCATTTTTTCCGCGTTTTCATGAAACGTACCTTCTTTTGTCTTCACATTATGAATTCAATTATTGATGATTTGATCGACTTTAATATTTTATAGTTTAATACGGGGTGTTTTACCCATAAAAACAGATGCTGTTAATTAGAAAAACGTTCAATAAACATTCAAAACTCTCTATAAAAGACAATGTAGAGAATTAACACATGTGTTGAAAAATGTTCTACATGGAAATTTGAATACATCCTTGAGACCATTTAATAACTATTTTATTATACTGATATGTTAATATTGTTGTGTAGGTTATCCGAGTTAAAATGTCATTATTTACATTGAAAATTTCCACGAAAATATGTGTAATTTTCATAAAATAGGAGGACTGCATATATGTACGTTTCATGAAACAGTCTTCATTGATTCATGGATTGCATAATTTTCTACATCCCACCCCCAAGGTTAAGTAAAGAATCATCAAAAAGCTTATGTTAATGATGAAAATAAATGAATTGTTTCCTCATAAAATGTTTGACCTATTGTACATTCATAAAATTGATAGTGGTGATAAGAGAAATACAACCACGCGGTCAACCACATGACCTGAAAGCATTGACCGACATATTACTAGTGTACTATACTAGAGAAAACATACCACAATAAACCAAATAAATTTACTAATATCGGGTACAGAACAGAAATAAGAACAAAATAGGAAAAAAATCATAAAAAAATGTTGAATATAAAGTGTTAAAAAATAGGATAGTGCAAGCATTTTAGGCCTATTTAATACTAGGGTTAAATTCGAAAAATAAAGAATACGGTGGAAATTGCCAGAATATGCTATCTGTGCGTCACTACGTTGACGTCACCGCTCTATTGACCAATCAGAATAGTCGTGCAAGTCACGTGCAAACATTCTAGAATGTTCGAAGACATCAGGGTATAAAAGGAAAGTTTCCCCCTTCCGAGTGTCTTTTCCCTCACATCTGTAAGCTGGTTAACGTTGTTCCTCTTACTTGTATTTATTTTTCCCTTCCGCAATTCCTTAGAAACACTAAATTTTAGGTAAGTTTTTTAAATATTTCTTATTTCATTTTGCATGTGGGGGTGATGGGCTTGTGCTATACTTTTTCAATTTTAATGCAAAGTTTAAAGGGAAAAAATGTGCATGTAATGGCGGCGGCAATGGCCGCTTTTTCTTTATGGCCTTTGTTCTAGAACGCGCTCATTGTTACAGTTCGCCATTTATCTCTTAAAATTAATAGTAAAATGTGCCATGCAGTTTCATTTTACAATATAGTTTAAGGAGGTTTTGTCCTAGTCTTCAGATTTATTTAATTTTAAAAAACCGGCATTTAAATTTTTTAAACAATAGACATGTAAACGGAAATGTTTAAACTTAATTTTATTTGTAACTTTACAAAGGGCGTAAATAAACCAAGATGGGGCGTTACAATGAATGGGAGACTGCCCTTAAGACATTTGGGGAGCTTATATTCCATGGCTAAAATTTAAAATCTCGTTAAAAATTTGATTTTTTTCGTACTTGTTTCTAATAATTTTTCTTTTCTCTCGTTCAGTACAAAATGTCTAAAGCCGTCGGTATCGATTTGGGAACCACGTATTCTTGCGTTGGTGTCTTTCAACATGGGAAAGTTGAGATCATCGCCAATGATCAAGGCAACCGAACTACGCCCAGCTACGTGGCGTTCACGGACACGGAACGGTTGATCGGCGATGCTGCTAAAAACCAAGTCGCCATGAACCCAACGAACACAGTTTTTGGTAAGTCTCTCCCACCCTATTTTGTCTTTATTTGGGCATGCCAGGTTGTGCCATTTATCCCACGTATTCTACTATTTAAAACTTAAAAATGACCTGGTTTTGCCGAGGTTTTCTTCCAAGCATAGTCAAGTTAAAAGGGATGAGCTATTTCTGGAGACACCCAAATGGATTACGCAATCTGAGATTGACGTAATCTGATAACGCTTCGCACCTGTTTGAAAGTTAGCAGGGCTGTTAAAATTGATGCCTAGGCTATAATCCATTTATGGAAAGTAGTGGTACCAATTTAGGCCATTTGCCGTAATTGGTAGTCAAATGTGAACTTGTTTATTACCCTTGGCTTAGGAAGTGAAAACGTGGGCACTATCAGCAACCTAAAAACTAATAGAATCTTAAATTTTAAAGAAGTGGGTTATTTGTTTAATGTTCTCATTTGGTTCTAACCTTGAATACCTTGATGCTAATTTGCTTCTTTTCGTCCGTTTTCAGATGCCAAACGATTGATTGGTAGGAAATTTGAGGATGCTTCAGTGAAGGCTGACATGAAACACTGGCCATTTGATGTAGTCAGTGATGGTGGCAAACCCAAAATCCAGGTTGAATACAAGGGTGAAACCAAAACCTTCTTCCCTGAAGAGATTTCCTCCATGGTGCTGACCAAAATGAAGGAAACTGCTGAGGCATATTTGGGAAAGTCTGTCACAAATGCAGTTATCACAGTGCCTGCCTACTTCAACGATTCTCAACGTCAGGCTACTAAGGATTCAGGGACCATTGCAGGATTAAACGTCTTGCGTATTATCAACGAACCAACAGCAGCTGCCATTGCCTATGGACTGGACAAAAAAGTAAGTTTTAATTGGATTAGATATGAACGGTTTTAAATGTTGTGATTTTTATGAAACTAATAAATTGTTTTTACTTGTAATTTCAAGGTTGGTGGTGAAAGGAATGTGCTCATCTTTGATTTGGGTGGTGGAACCTTTGATGTCTCCATCTTGACCATCGAAGATGGCATTTTCGAGGTGAAATCCACTGCTGGAGATACTCATTTGGGTGGTGAAGATTTTGACAACAGAATGGTGAACCATTTCGTGCAAGAATTCAAGCGCAAACACAAGAAGGAACTTACCACCAACAAAAGGGCTTTGAGGCGATTGAGGACTGCTTGCGAAAGGGCGAAGAGAACCCTGTCTTCAAGCACACAAGCCAGGTAAGAATTGACCCACGAGGGTTTTTGCAAGTAAGGTGAAAATGATGAAACCTCTGTTCTCCGTTCGCGGTTTCCACGGAGTGGCACAATGCCCCTATGATGGATCTTGAGATGTCTGATTTGCCCTTCTTGATACCAATCTCTGATTTGCTATCTACAAAGTCTACCAGTTGTCTAACTCTTGATTTATTTCCTTGTAGCATTGAAATCGATTCCCTGTTTGAAGGTATCGACTTCTACACCTCAATCACCAGAGCTCGTTTCGAAGAGTTGAATGCTGATCTTTTCCGAAGCACCCTGGACCCAGTCGAGAAGTCTCTCCGTGATGCGAAGATGGACAAGGCCCAAATCCACGATATCGTGTTGGTCGGTGGATCC
This sequence comes from Julus scandinavius, assembly GCA_034696685.1. Classification (NCBI taxonomy): domain Eukaryota; kingdom Metazoa; phylum Arthropoda; class Diplopoda; order Julida; family Julidae; genus Julus; species Julus scandinavius. The sequence continues at coordinate 22,132 of JAQGAE010000707.1, read as the reverse complement.
ACCCGTATTCCAAAGATCCAGAAACTCCTCCAGGACTTCTTCAACGGCAAGGAACTTAACAAAAGCATCAACCCCGATGAAGCCGTAGCTTATGGTGCTGCCGTTCAAGCGGCCATCCTGCAAGGAGACAAGTCCGAAGCCGTCCAAGATCTTCTGTTGTTGGACGTCACTCCCTTATCTCTCGGTATCGAGACTGCCGGTGGAGTCATGACTGTCCTCATCAAGCGCAACACCACGATTCCAACTAAGCAAACTCAAACATTCACTACTTACTCTGATAACCAACCTGGCGTGCTTATCCAAGTTTACGAAGGAGAGCGTGCAATGACCAAAGATAACGTAAGTACTTGACTAGAAACTTTGGGTTTGTTGTAAAAGATATTGTCGTCGACATTTGACTAATCTTCCGTTAACTGTTTATCTTCAGAATTTACTAGGAAAGTTTGAACTAACCGGTATCCCACCAGCTCCTCGAGGAGTCCCACAAATCGAAGTCACCTTCGACATTGATGCCAATGGTATCCTGAACGTATCTGCCGTCGACAAGAGCACTGGTAAAGAAAACAAGATCACCATCACGAATGACAAGGGCAGGTTGTCGAAGGAGGAAATTGAACGTATGGTCCAAGAGGCAGAGAAATACAAGGGTGATGACGAGAAACAACGCCAGAGAATTTCTGCCAAGAATGCGGTTGAGAGCTACTGCTTCAACATGAAGTCCACTCTGGAAGATGAGAAACTCAAGGACAAGATCACAGAGGACGACAAGAAGATCATCTTGGACAAGTGTGCGGACACTGTCAAGTGGCTCGATGCTAACCAGGTAATTTGAGTTAATATTCCTACCTGTCTTTTCAAGAGTTAAAATGATGAAACCTCTGTTCTCCGTTCGCGGTTTCCACGGAGGGACACGATGTCCCTAGGATGGATTTGAGATGTCTGATTTCTGGTTCTGGAAACCCAAAGATCCTCTGGAGTAAAATGTCAGATGACTAACGTATTTTTTTTGTTAATTTTTACAGCTTGCTGAAAAAGAGGAATTTGAACACAAACAGAAGGAACTTGAACAAGTATGCAATCCCATCATCACCAAACTGTACCAGGCTGGTGGTATGCCTGCCGGTGGATTCCCAGGAGCTGGTGGTGCTGCACCTGGTGCACCCGGAGCCCCTGGAAGTGCCCCAGGTGGTGGACCAACAATTGAGGAAGTCGATTAAATGCTGCAACAATTAGTCAATCCTGCCAACTCACCAGTTATTGCTGTTTTGCCTCTTCCAGTTAACTTTAGTTGAAATTTCCATCACTTAAAACTACAGTTTGCATTCTAAGGCAATAACTTCTCATAACAGTTCGATGTTATTTTGCATAATTGTCTCGTTTTACTGGTTTATTGTAAATTTAAAAAAATTAAAAAGATGTGACCTATGTGAATTTGTTCTGTATGTAGCAACTTATTTTTTGATCAGGATATAATGTGATTTATGGGTTCTTGCAACGATGAATTTTTGCATAAATACCTATGGTGTCTGGAAATAAAATCAAAAATTTGTGTTGAACACCAGATTTTTTGATAAAAAACCAACGCCAGAAAAAGCTCTTGAAAATTTAAAATTTTGAAGGAAGTGTGTTTAATAAAGCTAGACATAGTCAATCATGAAATTTAATTAAAAGGCATTAATTTTCCTACCGTTTTGACGGAAGTTGTGATAATTAGTTGTTTATAGGGATCTTTGAAAATGTAAATGAAGATCCTTAAATTCCTTGAATCTTGTTGAGAAGCCTTGAAAATCTGGTTTTATGCTTACAATTGGTATTAAAAACCATTGGATGCTGGGATTTCTGGAAACTGAAATCATGGACTTAGAAATTACTAGGTGTGATATCAGGTCGTTGAAAATTTAAGGGGTGACACATTTTTAAATATAAATTTTATTAATATTTTTATGTAAATTACACTGCCATATAGTATAATCAATGGGAAGTTCTTCAAAAATGTAATTAAATGAAATTTTCTTGCAATCATACCAGTTAGCACCTAGGACTCTGTCCAGTCTGTTCTATGCCCTATCCACGATTGGCAGACACACCACATCTCGGGCATTAAGATACCGAGATATTTTACTAATTCGTTGATTTACACCTTCACCAAAAACCTAAAGAATTTCGTAAATATTCATAAAGAATATATAGATAAATTTTAATGTTCAGACACTCTGTACACGATGACGTCACACTTGATTCTGGCGCGTGATTTGAAACGTTCCAAAATGACGTAGAACTACTTCTTCTTCTGTTCCAAATTCTAATGTCTGAAATTGGATATTCAGAAAATGTTGCTCTTTGTAAGTAAGCGCATACTATTAAGTTTAAGAAATGTGGGTCAATATCATGAAGCTTGCGTTTTTAGGTGTAATTAAGCTTTTCAACCTTGCGTATCTTTTCCATCTTGACTAGCATTTGGATTTTTTTTCTTGATCCGGCTCACAAAAAAAAAACCCGAAAATGTTCCCACGGAATGCATATGTTGCCTCAGTGCATTCCCCTCCTCGAAGGTAATTACGTGGAAAACGTATATAATAAGATTGAACCAACCAGAAGCCTGATTAAAACCGGATTAATCTGAATAAGGCTTGTACTGTCAGCGCTTTAATGTACTGTATTGATTTTTTCTTTGGATTCTACACTTGCAGCAACTAAAGCAGGACGAAACATCCTAGATGTGACGTTGTACATAACGACGATGGTTCGATAAGATACGGCAATCGTATATCTATCTAAGCGTATCCTAGTACAAGCATCAAACAAAAATGCCGCAAACATTGATTAAGGCGAGTCATCCCGGAGAATGGCTCGTATTTTGCGGTTCTATTATACATTCAGTGGACGATAATCCAGTGCTGGCCTTAGAAAATAAAATTTTGGGCATTTGCGATGGCAAGGTAAGCTACTGATTTTCATATACTGTATATATGTGTTTTGATTTTCTGAGGGTGCCACACAAGTCTCGATTGATCATTAAATCAGATTTGGTGATATCTGTCATATTATTATTTGTTATCTGAAATTCAATGTCATTCTGATAAAGTGTTTGTGATAGTTATTATATTGAATGAAGTATCATATTGTTGAACAAATTAATCAAATAAACAAGAGGGAAAAAAAATTATAACATACAAAGTGCAACTTATTAATTTTCAATTTACCCTTATTTGCCATTTGTATACGTTTTTTTATACTTATACATGTATGTAGTTCAATATACGTACGTGTAAATAATATGGCACATATACTTGGATATATATGCGAAATTCAATATATGGATATTTATGACTTCATTATGAAAAGTGTCGAATTGTATAACAAAATCCCCAATTTGTTTCCATATACCAAATTAATGAAATTATTTTGATGTATACGTGTATTGCATACGTGTATATTACACGCATAAATAAGGTAGAAACCCTCTTATTCGGTCTCCAAGCGGAAATGGAGGTTGAATAGGGGAGAGAGCCGGTTAATCCGGTGTTGATGAAATAGTATTATTAATAAAATACCCTTAAAAACATATTTAAATTATTATTTATATACAATATACCTATTGACTAGTAATTAACATATTTGCATATTTGCAAATGCCTTCGTCGATTACGTCCTGTTCATTTGTGTGTAGTCTTCGGAAACCGCCGGTTAAACCGGAGAGTCGGTTAAGAGGGGTTCAGCTGTACATATTCTTGCCACCGATTATTTTTCTTATTTTAGAAAGTAATAAAAATAAATCAGCCAAGACGTGAATAAATTCTATGTACTCCATAGCATCTAAAGTTTAAAGTATATACAGTTATTTGTCATTGACTATAATTTCAGATTAAGTTTCTGGAAGATGATTCTGCATTGGAACAAATGCAAGAGAAGTTCGGTTTCAAGACGAACAATGTGTATCACATGAAACCAGGGTAGGAAACAAATTGACACTAATGAATGTGTCAATATGAACAATTTTCTCTAAGAGTTTGTACTTACGCAGGGAGTTTTTGATTCCTGGATTCATCGATACCCATATCCACGCTCCTCAGTATCCAAACGCTGGTTTGGGGTTGGATCAACCCTTGTTAGAATGGCTGAAAAAGTACACCTATCCTACCGAAGCAAAATTCAGCGATGTGGACATTGCAAACGATGTTTACTATAAAGCAGTTGTGAGTTGATTGCAAATACCATCGTCATCGTTTTAAGATTTCTAAAACAACATTTTAAAGTCCATGCTATACTAACTAAACTTTTGAAAAATTATAGAAAAGGACTCTTGTGAATGGGACGACAACTGCAACTTATTTTGCAACGATACATCTGGAGGCATCGGTCATCTTATGCGATATTCTAGGTTTGTGTTTGCAGAGTTGGACATCTTAATAAAAAACAAAGTGAATTTTATTTAGAATCAATATATGACCATATATTTAAGTCCCATGTATGTCTGAAGACATTTATAGCCATAAAAAAACATGGACTTTGATAATTTATCCATGAGGGTTATAACTGTTTATAATTGAAAATACCATATTTTTTATTTGTAGAAGAGATTGGTCAAAGAGCCTACGTTGGCAAAGTGAACGTGGATTGCAATACCCCAGATTGGTATAGCGAAACCACAGAACAATCTGCAGAATTAACCGAAACATTTATCTTGAATGTTTTAGGAAGAAAGGTACACTTAAGTGCAAAAAAATCGACTCACCTGCATGAATCAAGTAAAAATGTGTTTTTCTCAGCAACCAAATGTTCGATTTAAAATTGGAAAAATGAGTTTTGTAGACAATTATTCCTGTTTGCAATTCGCCTAATTTTCATCAAATTCCTGATGCATCCTTGAGGAGAAAAATGTTGAACTTAAAACAACCCAAATTTGCGTAGTTTATGCCAATATGCATCGTTGTGCCCTTGTTTCTGTAAGTGTTTCTGAACGCAATGATTATCAGAGCTTAATAAACACATATCCAGACATAGTGTTAATTAATGGTTTCTCGATAAAATTACCACTCCACCGGAAGTAGCCGCACAAGTTGCAGGCTATTCTCCAGAAAAATTCAGCAGACATCTTTTTCACACTAGACGAATCATAAACAGGAATAAATTGTCTACAAAACACATTTTTCCGATTTTAAATCGGACGTTAGGTTGCCGAGAAAAACACATTTTTACTTGCTTCATGCAGGTGAGTCGATTTTTTTGCACTCAAGTGTATTATGTTTGAATTAAACTTGACTCTTTCACATGATGAGCAGTTAGACGTCAAGAGACAAATAGCTTTTTTCACTGAATTTTACAGAACCCACTTTTAACGCCCATTATAACGCCAAGATTCGCCCTATGCTGTACCGCTCCTCTGATGTCCTCACTGGGTAAATTGGCTAAGAAATACAATTTACCAATTCAGGTAAATTTTGTTGTATTTATGAACAATTAAATATAAAACTTAATCAATTTAGCTGATGAATAATAAAACTTCTCTAATTTCAGAGTCATATCAGTGAGTCCAAAGATGAAGTTTCCCTTATAAGTGAGAAATTTCCCCAACATGAAAACTACGCACACGTATACGATAAATGCAACATTCTCACCAAACAGGCACGTATTTCAAAACATGTTCTCCTATAATGTGATAAATGCGTTCAATATACGAGTCTGCATTTATAAGTAATTAAAAATTAATAATATAATTTTTCCACCTGGGCTTCCTATGTTGCAATTTCCACTTAAAGATAGAACTGACTGTACCTGTTTGCAATTTGATATCATGTGCGATTAAAGTCATGTACTTGTAATATCAACTTATAATATCAACTTATCATTAACACATGTGCGACACCCATGAATGAATGATTGCCATTAGGTGATTAATTTCATTTATTAACCTTATATCAAGTTGCAAAAGTTCAATAATGACGTTGATATTGGCCTCCAAAGCAACCTCTTGTTTTACAGCAGGAGATCAAATTACAGTTAACTTGAACTTGTGTCAGCATTATGTCAATGCATCAAATATTATATAAAATTAAGTGATTTATTAAGCCTGTATCAATCTGTCAAATCTTAGATAACGTTGGTATCAATCTTCCAACTTGCGATTGGTTTACAAACTATACACGGTCAGCAAAGTCAACTTGCTGTAATTGAATTGTCTTTTATCCACCATCCAAATACAATTTTAATACTAAAACATTGACATTCATTTAATTAGGTTAATGAGATTTACGTTGCGAAATACAGTAATTAGGGTGAATAAAAAATCTAATTAGTGACTATTTTTACAAACAGACAATTCTGGCCCACGGAGTGCATTTAACGGACGAAGAAATTAAACTTCTTAAAAAAAGGGGAGTTGGAATAGCTCACTGCCCAAATTCTAACATTAGGTAATTAAACAATTTGTGCAAATTAAATGCATAATTAATGAGTGGATAACGAACGATTATTTATTGTAATTTTAGTCTTAAAAGCGGCCTCTGTGACGTCAAGAAACTGATGAGTAGAGGCCTAAAAGTTGGGCTTGGAACAGGTATTACATCATACATTCCCCAGATCTATAAATGTATAATATTTTCACCTGGAAAATTGATATTTGATATAATGTCTTTTGAATTTCAGATGTTTCTGGTGGTTACAACCCTTCCATATTGGATGCAATGAGACAAGCCATCCAAACGTCGTGTGTACTAAGTATGGACAACCCTCAAGATTACCAACCAATAACGTATAAAGAAGCATTTTTCTTAGCCACCAGAGGTGGAAGTCAAGGCATGTGCTCTGTACAAATTTTACAAAATATATATATATATTTGACAAATTGCTACATGCTGTTGTTTTTTCACAGTACTTGGATTAGAAAATATATTAGGTAATTTCGAAGAAGGGAAGGAGTTCGATGCCCTTTTAATCGATATTAACGCAGAAGGTGGTCCAATCGATGCATTCCCGGACGATACGTTGGAGGCAAGTGCTCAATTTTTTATTAAACATTATTTAAGAAATTTAAGAGATTAACATATTCTAAAATCCAATGAAATTTTATGTTTTCAGGACAAAATACAAAGGTTCATTTATCTGGGTAAGATATATTATAATCCAAAACGCACGAACGTACCCGGATGGAAACATTATATAACCTGTGTTGTATATAATGTTTATATAAACATTTATTTGTTTGCAGGTGATGATAGAAACATCAAACACGTGTTTGTGAACGGACGAGAAGTGAAGTCAAAAAAGTTTAGTTTTTGCGAGAAATAAGTGTATTTTTTATGTTAATATATTGTTGTACTTTAACAAGGTTTCGTACTACACCATTTCACAATCAATAGTTGATATGGAAAACGAAGGCCAGCCTTGATACAATACAAAATCTTAATGTGATCTGAAAGTTGCTATATTAACGGGTTTTTATGTCACGAATGAATAATGTAGAAACGACATTTTTAAGTTTGATTTTATGCTTTTATCTGTATGAATAGAGGAAAAACAACCTGTTTGTCATGGCCTGACAAATTAGGCCATTGAGAAATTAGTTTTTAATCAAAATTAGATATGAAGGAAACGCTACCGTGACAGGTAGTGATTCCTAAAAACGTGTTTTTTTATCGGGTTTTTGTTTTGTTTCTTGTTTATATAGGGTAAGTTTAGGATAGTCATGACTAAACTCAAATAACCTCCAGTGTATACTAGAATATATTTTTGATTTGAATAATTTTAAACGTTTTACAATAAACTCGTATTATTTATATATGACTTATTTTGTACATTTTGTACCTATTTCAACATTTAAAAAAAACACGTTAAAATGTTACTTTTTATTTGGTCTATTGTTTTTCGATTAAAAACTTTCCTGTCAAAAAAATCTACAAAAACATGTTCAGACATGTCTGAATTGACCTTTTGGTCAATACTCGTATCGGAAAAAATCGGGGAAAAAACATTTTGGAGATGTTTGAACATTCAAGAAAAGGCACATTAAAGCCTTAAAATTTGATTTGGATTATTATGTTCAGTTTACAAACTTTCATGTTAATACAACTCCACAAATACATGTTCAGACATGTCTGAATTGCCCTTTTGGTCCATACTCATGTTTAGAACATGTTAACAATTTAAAGAAATCGGAGAATATATTTAGACTAGTCTGAATATTCAAGATAAGACATCTTAAATCCTTAAAATTTAATTTGGATTATTGTATTCCGATTAAAAACGTTCATATTAATACAACGCCACAAAAAACATGTTCAGACATGTCTGAATTGTCCTTTTGGTCCATACTCGTGTTTAGAAAATTTGAAAAATTTGAAGAAATAGGAAAAAAAAACATTTTTAGACATGTCTGAATTTTTATTTTGGTTCATACTCGTGTTTAGAAAATTGGAAAAATTTGAAGAAATTGGAATTCAAGAAAATGCACCTTAAAGCCTTACAAATCAATTTACATTATTGTTTTCCCCAAGATTAAAACCCACAAAAACATGTTCTGAATATGTATGAATTGTTTTTGTTTGAAAAATTGGACAACCATGCTTTTACATGAGTTTCTGACTTGCACTGTATCGTATTTTCTAAAGTAACTTTCTGAACAATTCTTTTTCCACTTAACTTGTCCAAGAAACGCTCGAAGACCCTAATAACGATTGCATTTTTTCTAACTCCTTTGTTTTACATGATCTTTTGAAGTTGGCAATTTGTGTGGCAATTAATAATAAAAGGCATAAAACATTAGGGTCATTAGCACAAGCAAGAACTGTAAACATGTATAGGAGACAAAGTCCACTCGACATTAAAAGCAAGAAAAAAAAAGGGCTCTTGGCCTCAAGAGGGACATGTAATGTCAACGTACGTTATTTTATGATATGGCCAATTTCTGGCAGACGTCCATTGACGTCTTGAGGCTGTTGTTTTATTAACAGTAAACTGTTATTTGTTCTTGTTTTTAGTGCTGAGGATGGAGGACACTTTGGGCAATTTTGAAGTGGGAAAAGATTTTGATGTCTCGGTAATTGACATCAATACCAAATGCAGGTTCAATCGATAGATTTAAAGGGGATATAAGTAAACAATCTGGGAAATAAATTGGTTTAAGATTAAAAACAAGTGAAACTGCACAAATTATTGATAGAAAAATAGAAGAAAATTACATTTTTGGCTTCCATGAAATTTTTATATGAATTTTTCATTATTGAAGAGCCCTGTTTTAATGCTCTTTTTTCATGTAGTTCTTAATGGTCATGGTGATTGTAACTTTTTATATTAAGGTAAAGGTGATGATTCCAATTAGGGGCCATTCAAAAACGACGTCCTCGATTAAGAGGGGGTTAGGAGGAGTCTGTTGGCATGTGAACACCATGTGGACAGGGGAGGGGGTCCACTAATGATGGTATTTTTTCAGTTTTTTGGATTTTCTGTTTAATTAAGTTTTAAAAGGTCATTGAAAGGGGAAATGGACAGCGGAAGAAATGTGTCCCTAGTCCAAAATGTACTTGAATTGTTAAAACCTAGGGAAAGTCGGGAATTATGCCTAAATTAGTGTTAACCATCAATTTTATGTAGGAAATTTCCTTTCGAGGTCAGGAAATTCCTGTAAATCGGAAAAATCTGGAAAAATGTCGTGGAATTGGCAGCGAAACGGGTACTTGAAAATTTATAGAATGGGCTGTTCCAACACATTTTCTGGGCACCCTAGTTTACAAAAAAAAAATTTAGAGAAATTTAAGGTGCCCTTTTATGAGCACAAAACATGAAGAGATCTGATGTTTTGAGTTCATAGAAGGACCCTTAATTTCTCTAATTGAAATAAACGTTGTAAATGATCTTTAAGGACCTATAACAACCTATGTCCATGCCATTGTCATAGTTTTAAATAACAAAAACTATTTCAACAATATTATACTGATTGAAATGTGGCGGGTAATGTGTGCTGAAAACACCGCACATGTATCGATTTTTAGTGAAATAAAACACCAGCTTGTGTTTGGTGACTATGACGCTAAGGAATATGGACTTGAAGCTGGGTAGTTTTTCATGGAGTCAATGTCATCCGAATTTATAGAATAATACATAAAATCAAAGAAATTAAAAATTGCAGAACATTTTAGGGTTACAAATACATTAAAACACTTTATTACGTTTAAACAATGGAATAATTTAAGTAATTTGTTGGATGGCCCTTTAGTCTTTAAAAAAATCACAACTTCGATATAGATGAAATTTTGGACTTTGATAAAATAATAGTGTAAGAACATAAAATTTGTTCCGGACATGAGACAAATCTCAGGTTTTTTCATTTTGCAACAAGCCTCACCGTGTACCCAACCACTGGCCACCAAACAGTCCGGACTTGAATCTAGTGGACTACAAAATTTGGAAAGTTCTCCAGGAAAAGGTCAATAATATCGAAGACTCGAAAGTACGAATTAAGAAAATATGGATTGAACTCGACCAGCGTATAATCGATTCATCAATCAAAGATTGGCGCGTCAGACTCCGGGCTTGTGTAAATGCCACCGGAGAACATTTTGAGCACATTTTATAATTAATTTTTGTTCCTACACTATTGTTCTATGTAAGTGCCAAATTTAATTTAAATCGAAGCATTTTTGACGAAGTTGTGATTTTTTTTATTGGGTTCTACTTTTTTAGGACTCAGTTTAAATACTTTGAGAAATAATAGTACATATGCTCTATTGTGTGTAGTTCTTACCCCCGTCATCCTACTATATGATTTTTATACTCTGATAGTAGGCTACCGAGTTGAATTGCTCTGAATTGAATGCAATAAATTTTATTACTACTTTATGTTCATTGATATGTTTACAAGCCCATTGTCAACGCACTAATCTGCCTGAACCCTTTAAGAATAGCACTCAAGTTCTCAAGATCTGAAGATCTGAAGATTTCAGATTTTCCACTCGATCTCTCGTTTGCTATGAAATCTGATATTTTATCAAACTGCCTTCAAATCACAATGGCACCAATAAGCTTATTTTTTCAAGCCTCATTAGCCCCTGAAAAAACTCGATTAAGAGCTTAATGACTGGTCTAATGAAATCAAAGATGAGTCAATTAAGTGCAGGCGAGGCTTAAGTAAAAAAAAAAACCATCCCAATATGGCATAAAAGGAAAGGCAAAAAAAGCATGGCTGAGTGTTAAGGGCTGGCAAAGATGAAAGATGAAATTGAATTTATGGGGGCCGCAAGGCTTAGCTAAGGCACTAAATGTAATTAAGTTACAGGAAGGAACAACCGATGGAAAACATGTGGAAATTGTCTGGCTGTGGACATAACGAGCTTAGCTTTTCCCATAGAAATCACATTGGTTACACTTTTATTCGTTTATAACGAATTCTCAAACCATATATAGCGTACTCTAGAAATAGACAATGAATTTAAGACGATGGATTTGCAACAAAGATTGAAGAAACCTGAAAAAGGTCATAGGGAATAACTTTCCACATATGCAAATGCTTTTCCACATTTCCCCCCTCCTTGCTATGATACTTTTAAAACCAATCTATTGTCTCTTCACTGATTGAATTTCAGATTTCTGAGTAAATCCATAATTAGCTTAAATTTCAAATTTCACATACTTGCGTTTTTAAAAGAAGATATATGCAATCTTCAAATACAATTAAAGTAGGATTTTTGGTCCAAATATTCAATTTATTTATTTACTTTTATATGATGAAAATGTCAAATAAAAGTTCAATGAAATTTCGCCACTCTGAAAATTTAACCTAATAATAACAACAAGGCTAAAAAAAATTATATAGGCACATATATGTCCATATATCTACTTGGATATATTCAATATACAGGGTGGCCACAAATACGAGAACCTTTTTCATAAATTCATAACTTTATTGTTTTTTCATCAAAGTAAATCCAATTGTGCACAAATATAGGCAACAAACGTACGAACAAAACAGCTATTTCAATTTGTACTTAAAGTGTCCTCACATGCCCGGAAGTGGGGACAATTGAAGAGTCGATTGGTCAACTTCATTCCAAGAGGCCAGAATTCGGCGTCCCAACTCTTTGACATCAAGAATTTTTGCTCGGTACACTTTTTACACCAAATTCACCCAGATATTGTTCGTACGTTTGTTGCCTATATTTGGTCAAAATTGATTTACTTTGATAAAAACAAAAAAGTTACGAATTTAGGAAAAGTGTTCCTCATTTTTGTGGCCACCCTGTACACTATATAATATACGCAATATTACCAATAATACTTTGAAAAACATTCCATACATCGCTAAAATCTCCAAATATGTTTTCAGACAAAGAAGTATGTGGAAATATCAAATGTCATATATGGGCCTATAAGATTTTTTCAACCATTTTTCCACCCAGGATATGATTGGATGATATATTGAAATTGCCACACACAAAAATGACAAAACTTGTTAAATGCATCTAAGCCTAAAAATAAATAAATGAATTTGATATTGCCTTAGCAACTAAAACTAAACCATCGTATTTTATGAAGAACTTTCTGGTCATATATTTCCCCCCATAGTGCCATAAAGCTTAAGGTTGGAAGTAAATTCTTTCGGAATCATATTACAAAAAATTCCTTATTTCAAGGGGCCAACCAGTGATTCTTTTGAAAGTAATTTTGGCCATAAAGAAGATGAAAAGCAGCAGTAGGCAGTGTCCAGTTTCTGATATCCGATATTTTGCTAAACCTCTACAGACCATTGAGGTTTGAAGAAAAAAAAATTCTAGGAATCTGAGGAATTTTTCCATGTCTCGACACTTTAGAAATGGCTATCACTACTTTGGACAAGGCAAAATTAAAAAATATGGGCGTCTAGGAAAAAAAAAGGAAATCAATTTGCGGTTATAGCTGCATGGTGAGGATATATGGCAGAAAAATTGCTAAAAAAAATGAAAATAACAGATTGAAAAAAAGGTTATTTCCGTTCTTTGAAATACATCCAAAGGGATATAAGAATAATAAAATCCCACCTCGAAAAACCATAAGATGAAAATCGAGGCATAAAAATCAACATTTGGGATGCGTTGGGCCAGAAATACGCCATATTTGGGCTTTGCTTCATCTAAAATTTGATCAACTGTATAAAAGTGCCTAGAAGTGGACTATTTTAAAAGCTGCTTTTATTGAATGCGGTTTTTGCAAGACTTGCTTTTATGTTGCTACAAACTTAGATCCAATTTCTCTTCAAATTGAAGGAAATTCTAGCTTTTCTACTTTTGATATTGTTTTCAACATCAAAACCAATAAATTCAAACAAAACAGAAATAATGCAATTTTATATCTTTTTTTAAAAGACCATTACATCAAATAATATCGGATTAAAATTTAAGATGCGGGGACTCGAATGCAAATTGGATTGACCCCCTACCCCCTGTCCTCATGGCTCCCCTCATAGACCGTCCTTATTTCATTATTATTATTATTTATTTTTTTGGAAAGTAGGGTGTCCAGAAAATTTGTTGGAACATACAAAGACAAATCCTATAAATTTCCAAGCACCAGCCTCGCTACCAATTCCACAACATTTTTTTCAGATTTTTCTGATAAACGGGGTGTTTAACAAAATTAGGCATAATTTCCGACTTTCCCGAGATTTTAAAAATGCAAGTACATTTGAAACTGGGGACACATTTCTTCCGGTGTCCATTTCCCCTTTCACTGACCTTTAAAACTTAAATAAAACAGAAAATCTAAAAACTTAAAACAGAAAATGCAAAAACTTAAATAAAACAGAAAATGTAAAAACTTAAATAAAACAGAAAATATAAAAACTTAAATAAAACAGAAAATGTAAAAACTTAAATAAAACAGAAAATCTAAAAACTTAAAATCTAAAAACTGAAAAATACCAACATTAGTAGATGTCCATAATGGCTACCCCCTCCCTCTCCTGGCCTTCATGGTGTCCACATGTCAGCAGAGATCCCCCCTTCCAAATCTGACATTTTCAAAACTTTGCGAAATATGGTGACCAAATAAATTTACAAATTGTTTCCAACACCAATTTGTAAAAAGCTTTTTCAACATTGTTTATGTTTTGAAACAATAGTTCTATTCAGGGGATACTTGGAAGTGAACACAGGTTATGGAATTTTCTAGCTAAAAAACCCCCCGATGATTTCTTAGGTCTAGACCATTTTATTGGCTAATCAATACCCATGACATAAACCCGATAGTTTTACACGACAAAATAACGAGTAGCTGAGGTGCAATGTGGCAATCAAGTGTCAGGCTTGCATTTAGGCCTACATTAATTAAGAGGAAAAATGCTTGATTGCGTATTAATGATACGATATCAATAGAAATTCCCGTAGCGCTATTTACAGTCAACATCTGGTCGTTTTCTTTGTTCCAATTCGCTATCAAGTGACGAAAATACTTTTGTTTTTAACTTGAAATCCAGTCCTTAAAAATAGTGATGCCATGACAAAGTTTTTTGACTTTCTCTAAGCTAAGGTGTTGCCGATACTTTTATTGACCAATAAAAAGCGACATTACGGCTGTTGTTTTACGGCGAAGGGAAGGCAAAGCCCATTATTATTTTTTACAACTCATAAAACCCTCTGCGTCGAAATTATTTTAAAAAATAGCCTTATTTCCGAACTCATAAGGCCTTTGACAGGGGAAGCCCATATACAATGTCACGTAATGTGCAAAGATGGGCAATGTTTCGAAACAGAAACATTGATTTTTATTTATGATGCAATATATCTAGATTTCAATATATGCAGACTAAAATAAATCAGAAGTAAAGAAAATTGGGGAAAGATATTCAACCATAATTGTTACTTCCCTGCAATACTTCTATGCTAACAATGATTGCCCTCTTTTTTATTTAAGGGGCAGCAAATAATTTAATTTAAAAACACCGGTTCTTCAAAACATTTGAGTCTTATTTCTATTACTTCATATCTAGTTTTAGCGATATTGAAACTAAATTAAATAAAAATACAAATTTTGAATAAAGAAAAGCACAAAAACAAAGTGATTGCCCACCATCAATATTCAAAGAGCAAAACAATTTTTGTAATTTCGAAACAAGTGATAAGATAATGATTTTTCTTTCTGATGTAACTTATAGTTTTTAAGAAATGAAGGGCTTATTGCAACAATGTGACAAGCCACACATTTCAAATTGTTCAGGAGAGCGATTTTTAAGTTTTAAAAAATTCCATAATTCTAATGGACGATCCAATTAACAATTGTTTATGTAATAATAATCTTTAAACATAATAGGCACCCCTTCCAACATTCAGAAGTCAATTTAATTCTGAGGAATATTTCTTACAATTTTTTTTATTACAATACCAAGATTTTTGTAGCTTATCATTATTTTGCCCAAAAACAATTTGTCAAATGTTTTTATAGATAGAACCAAATTGTAAAAAAATAAAGTACAACACACAAATACTGCAAAATTATGTTTCACTTCTAATGTTTATTAATCATTTTTCTTAATGGATTTTTTAGAATGGATCTTGCTCAAAATAAAAACGGGATAGAAGCTTATCAGTATCATTAGAGTATTGCATAGTTGCAGCTGATGTTAAAAATCTTATATAATTTTTGCCTATAGAATTTTTGGTAAACTGAAACTGTGGCTTATCACGTTTTTAGTTTAATAAAACCCTGTGATTTTCATGTGGGCAACAAGATGATTATTTGCATTGTAATTGAATCCAGAAGAAATTCTGGGTACTGGGGAGAGTACTGGGGAATAGTTTAATGTAAAAATGTCAGTTTTGGAAAAAGTGTGGCTTATCACATTGTTGCAATAAGCCCTTCAAATGAATGCAAAAATGAATGAAAAATAAAATGTTGAAACAAATTAAATTAAAGAAACAAATATGATATTTTCAATTATTTTAAATTACAAGGCTTTTAAAGTTATAAATATTCCTAAACTTAAATCAATACAATCACTTAATGGCAGGCTTAAGCGATAAAACTTTACACGCGTACAAAAAGCAGAGGGATGATAATTAAAACATTTAACCCTTACTACGAAATGCAATTCCAGGATGTAATAACGTAAAACATCTTTACTCATAAAAATTAATCACTAAGACTAAAACAGCTAAAGTAGCCAAAGAATCCCATTCTAAGTTCTTTCTCTTACTTGCCTTAGGCCTATTTGTAATCAGTAAAATGTACTCAACATGGACTAAGAGACTAGCGAAAAAAAATTTGTTTTAGAAAGCGCAATGTCAAACTATGTCCAGCAATTGTAAGAACCAATTCAAGTGGGAAAAGTTATATAGCACTTGTAATTGCCATATATAGGCGTGTGGACCATATTTAAACATCTCCAATATGTATCCTTTTAATGGTAATATTTAGCCAAGCGTGGACCATATTAACTAGTATGAATTGGTATGAACCATGATTATCCTTTAAGTGATCATATATAGCCATGTATCGACCTTTTAAGCCTTAATAAGCCTTTCTAGGTGAAGAAAACAGATATGGATCATGTGAGGTCTTATATGACGTATTATGGCTAAACCAGAATAAGCCAAATGACCATACATATCTGCTTCCTTCACCCAGAAAGGTTTATTGACAAGGTTCTCTATAAATTTGACAGATTAGACATGTTGTATGACAGAAATCACCAAATATTCTGAGAAACTCCATTCCAAGGAACGTGCATATTCCAATAAATATATGTTCGAATCCGGGTAGTACCACATTTGTTTTTAAATAAAAAAATTTACTTGGAAAAAGAGAAATGAGGATGAAGATAAACATAAACAACCTCCATATATACGTATCACAATTTTGGATGCAAGTTTTAATGGCGTTCTTAATTATAGCAAAAAAGGATCTAAAAGTAAGTGATGTAACACCCCATTCGCCTTAAAGCTTCCTGAAGAGATTAACTTGACAATAAAAAGTAAGCAACATTATGAATATGCAAATGAAGTGCTATCTTAAACAAGAGTTTCTTTTGAACAGGTTATTAGGACAAAAATAATGCTCGTAAATTGAGGCTAGATTATAGCATAAAGAAAAGTGTCTCGCATTGCTTATGCAGCTCAGATTGGAGAGTAGCAGACAATTAGACATTGCGTTTTCGGTTTACAAGAATAGGCAAGATTTATGTAGCGCGCATTTAAATGACAGAAATAAATACGAGAAACGACAATTTTTAAAGGATAAGGAGAGAATTACCAAAGTCTTATCATATACATTAACAACAACTTCTCTACCAAAGTTTACTAGAAAATGAAAAGTAGACGTAGACGTAGAAAAACGAAATGTGTTCAGACTGGTAATACTGTTAATCCCAATAAAGTTTAAAATTTACATAAACTAATCAATTTTACAATTCAGCATTTTTTTTATTAAGAGTGTCGTAAATCTTACCTATGTGCTATTATCCATAATTAGCAAATTAAGAACCATATGTGTACAATAATTAGCAAATGATGAGCTATATACGAATATGTGCCTTAAAAGGGATCACAACCCTATCCTTTTCAATGGGTCGGGCTTGCACAGATACTCACAGTTGAATGAGGGAGGTTTGGGTGGGGGTGAGAATTGTTTGGGGTGATTTGATGGATCAGCAAGGGCCTCATATTGTTGTTTTTCACTTTGAAATGGTATATTAAAAAAAATAATATACAAGTTTGAAAAATGTACGTTAGTTTACACACGCTGCCTGCAGGTGGCAGCATGAGATAGGCAAGTTGTGAGTGCACAAATTCAAATAATAATTTTGTAAATATTAATTTAAGAACATCTACTTAAAGTGAAAAATGACAAGATCAGCACCTTGCTGATTTATTAAGCTATTTTAAAAAACTTTTATTTTTATTTAATTTTTTTTGTTTGACTGTGAGTGTCTTTGTAAATTTGACCCATTGAAAGGGATAGGGTTGTAATCTTCTTTAATTAGAAAATGTTAAGCCATATATGTGCCTTAACTAGCAAAGGATGAGCCTTAATTACCATGGGCCAAGTATGAACCATATTAAGTCATGTACAGTTAGTATATGTAACAAAAATATCGCCAATAATGGGTCTTAATTAGGTGCTTATATGAATCACAAAATGTTAATTAGATGTGAACATCGGTAAAGTCTCAAATTCTTATTTTTTGAAAATAAAAATTATTTACAAAATAAATTCAAGTTTGAATTTTTGTGATAAAATTTCATTCAAAATTAAAGTCTTTCAGTATACACTATTTTATAGCAATCGTAAATCTTAGACCAAAATTCCATATACAATAAAGTATTTTGAAAAATACTCTTTTATGCTCCATTTTCTCCTAAACAAAGCTATTTAGTTATTTCTAGGTAATATCTTACGTGAACAAAATAGCATTTTCAGTAAAAACGAGTATTTCTGACAATATCTAGGCAATACGCCGCGTTCTATACGAGGTCTAGTAGCTTAATTTATAGTGTATTAGTCCACTGGTTTGACTCTTGATATGCACACCAGCGTCATACTATACCGTCTAGGGTGTATATAGCCCTTATATGGCGCATAGGCCCCATAATATGCTAGCAATCGCCATAAAAAGCAATGAAATAGCTATAAATAAAAGAACAAGGATAGCAAAGGAGTGCAGTTGGGTCTGAATTTGCCAAATAAAAAGGCCATGGTGGAAAAAAACGATTCCTATCTGAAACCACGAGTAAACTTGCTTTATTTTACGCTTCTTTCACTTTCAAGATACTCTATATATACCTATGAAAACTCCTCGATATGGGCACCGGAAATATCACTCTTCAAAAACCAGACATGTGTACATGAAAACACTCGAGGCAACCAGGGAAAACCCTGTCAATTTTGTAAGAAAAAGTGGAAAGAATATAAAAACTGTTTTCCGGAAACAATTTACGAAATTGTCAGTAACATTTATTGAAAATATTACAAAAAAGAACAAATGTGTAATTAAGTCTCTAGAATATCTCCTGTACAAGTTAATATGGTTCATACATAAATATATATGGCCATTCAAAGGATAAATATAGTCCATGCATGGCCATATATATAGCCATTCAAGTTAAATATAGTCCATACATGGCTATATATATAGCTATTCAAGTTAAAATATAGTCCATGCATGGCTATATATAGCCATTCAAAGGATAAATAAGGTTAAATAATCCATTCAAAGGTTAAATAAGGTTAAATAATCCATTCATGGCTATTATAGCTATTCAAGTTAAAATATACTCCATGCATGGCTATATGTAACTATTCAAGTTAAAATATAGTCCATACATGGCTATATATAGCCATTCAAAGGTTAAATATAGTCCATGCATGGCTATAAATAGTTATTTAAGTTAAAATATACTCCATGCATGGCTATATATAGCTATTCAAGTTAAAATATACTCCATGCATGGCTATATATAGCTATTCAAAGATTAAATATAGTCCATACATGGCTATATATAGCTATTCCAAGATTAAATATAGTCTATACATGGCTATATATAGCTATTCAAGTTAAAATATAGACCATACATGGCCATATATAGCCATTCAAAAGTTAAATATAGTCCATGCATGGCTATATATAGCCATTCAAAGGTTAAATATGATTCATGCATGGCTATATATTGCAAATACTAGTCCATATATAGCTTTTCGAGCAGGGTATAAAAGCCCATCATAGGGGGCGCCCACGAACAGAAATTCTGGTCACCATCAAAGCGTGCATAAATATGCGCATCCATCTAGAAGAAATTCATTTTCCTTATAAGAAATGTTGTCCAATCTGTTATTCGGAAGTAAATTCAAAGTCTTTTCTGTGAGCCAATTTCAAGTTCAATCCTTTGTTTATGCTCTTTTCGTCATAAAAAGCCAGCAATTTCCATTGAAATGTTCAGCTTTTCTAATCTGGAACTGCTTTGGCTCCATCTCTTCAATCATCTCACATCCTCCATCTTGCTCCACCTCCTTGCCTCTTAAACCACCTTTCTCATATGAATTTTATCTACATCCGAGCCATTTCGTGCAATAGGAGATTTGCTATGGGCGATAAGCAGAGTCTCAATATTTTTAAAAATAAGAAATAGCCGTCTACTAGCAATAGGCATCAGCTGGACAGCCCTTAACCACAGAAGTGAACTGATCCCGGCTATAAAAACCATACATGGACCATACCTCTAATCCATACATATATCTTTGTAAAGAAATATGGAGGTTTTGGTCAATATATGAAAGCAAACGTAAAATTATACATGGCACATGCAGTACACATTGAATTCAAGCGATTAGAAACATGTCGATAACTGTACAAGTTTAAAACTCTTGGAAAATGGCTTCTAAAACCAATTTCATTTTTGGCCATCCTCGAATTGAAAAGCTTCAAAGTCTGGCTACTTTTACGTTTTTAAAACTTCAGTACTTTCATATACTTGATCGAGATTTCCTTCGAGATTGTGCCAAACAAATAACCAAAATAGTGATTCAGAACAAAAACAATCACATAACCCTTTTATCACCGTTTTACACTGGTTTCTATTCCGTTTATTTCCGCTTTTAAAGTTCCAGTACAACCTTTGCTTGTATTTTTTAATCAAACCTTTGGTGAAATTTCAGATTTTTTACAATTTTAGTGTTTCTCGCGAGTCATATGAATTTCACGACCTAGTTTCTTGACAGTTCGTCATCACAAGTATGGATGATCAAAAATATGTACCCAAATATAATTTTTCAACTTTGAAAGTCTCGCATCATATTTTCAATCAGCAACAATTTCAAAACGGTCCTTACTTTACAAAAGCGCGTCGTAAATCGCTAATGAATAGAGTTTTTTTTTCAAAGTAGTCTCAAGTGGAAATTTGTTTCCAAGTATAGCAAACATGCAAATTAAACGTAACATTTAAACACGATTTCAGCATTGCATGTGAAAAGAATGTTTTAATTAAACGTTAGCTCGCATTTTACTTTCTAATTATTTTCGTAAGTTTATTTTTCTATAGACATCTCCAAGCAAATCCAAATGCCTTGAGATCAATGATATCTCATTACTAGTCTTAAGAATCTTTCGGAGCAAACATAAATCCGTATATAAAAATCTGTGATTTTCATGAAACTTTTCAATACACGATCCTTGATGCAATTTCATCTGTTCTGTCTTATCTTCTCTTCTTCTCTCGGATTTAAAATTAAAAGCAGAAAATTAATAAGCTTCGTCTTTTGCTCCACTGATTTACTTCTACGCCCTTTGGGCTTCAATCAGTTTTTTCCCCCCTTTTATTTATTGCGATTTTGGCTTATTTTAAAGTGAAAATTCATCATCAGAGCTGATAAACAAGCTTAGATTTCATACGGTGAGCTGCGTTTGCCGCTACTTAGGGACGACACTTGGCGCCACCGTACGGCGTCCTCTAAATGGAGCGCCATAGATGATTTCATATCGGTTTTATCGATTTTGTCCATTGGTGGCGCTTCAATCGATACTCAATGACAAACAATTTGTGAAAATGCCCATATGCATGCATATCCATGAACCTAAAGATATATCTATGTACAGTATGTAGCCTGCTTAATGTCCATATAGATACTATATGTCTACTTATGGCCATGTAAACCTTATTCATACAAGTATGGAAACATGTGGATGTATGGTCATATATGGTTAAACATTGAAATATATGGACATAAATGCATTATATGGGTATATATTTGTATATATGGGTTTATGTTTTCATATATGGGCATATATTTGGGATCAAATGCGCAGATGTGTCCAATTTCTGCTCTAGTCATTTACAGAATAAATCATATATACATGTCATACAAGTCATGTGCATGCCACACAAGTCATGTACATGGTCACACAAGTCATGCACATGGTCACACAAGTCATGCACATGGTCACACAAGTCATGCACATGGTCACACAAGTCATGTACATGGTCACACAAGTCATGTGCGTGTCACACAAGTCATGTGCATGCCACACAAGTCATGCACATGGTCACACAAGTCATGCACATGGTCACACAAGTCATGTGCGTGTCACACAACTCATGTGCATGGTCACACAACTCATGTGCATGGTCACACAACTCATGTGCATGGTCACACAACTCATGTGCATGGTCACACAACTCAT
>JAQGAE010000706.1:0-31181 GCA_034696685.1 Julus scandinavius | reverse complement strand
TGCAATGCTTTTCCTAGTTAACTCACGGTTAACCTTAGGTTTAGCTTAACCTTTGTTGGTGCAACCGGCCCTTAGTGCAGTTAACTTTAAAAAATAAGTGGATATCTATTTAGAATTTACACTGTACAGGTGTCATAAGTGCTTGCTCAAAACACGAATGACCAGAAACTTGTAATTTTATACATCATATTTATCATTGATGAACTACAACAATCAATTATTCTTTGCCCAAATTGAATCCTTTTGTGACCAACGTTTAAGTAGGTAACTTTAAAATATATTTGAAGCAGACAAGTTGTTTTCCAAAAACAAAAGACTTGTTTTGTTTAGAGCACAACATGCTGAGATACGGTACCACATATCTTTTACAACAAACCCATATATTGCAAATTCAACGTAGTTCAAAAAGCATGAAAACGTTAGCAATTTTGCCAAATTAACTTTTTGGCACTACATCAGGAGCTCCTGAAGTTAAAATAATGTCTTTGTAAATATACAAGTGCAAAGCATAACATTGTTAAACTAGTGTATTTTCAGATTTCTTATTTTCAAAATCTACTAACATCCGAAACATTTTTAAAACGTTTCTTTATGGAAAGTATTCTCAAAGTGTGATTTGATGAACCCTAGGGGCCACCGAACCCAGACAAATTTTCATAAAAATAGTATTTGTTAATATGTAATGATTATTTTTAAATAAATAAATATTTCAAGTTTTTCAGTTTTTTTAAACATTTAAAATATGGATAGATGTAATTCTTAATCAAAAGATTTGATGGGTCTTCGGTAATCATAATTTCCAAAAGTCTGAAATATTACAAGTTAGATTCGGAGCAAGTACATTTTATTGCAAAAGCGTTCCAAGTGGGATATAATAAATACTGTAACAATACTGTGGATTTACCCCCCAAAAGTGTACGAGTCGATTATATACATTTCACCCCGCTACCTTATGACATACATTTACTTTAGGATACCGAGGCGGAAATATTATGCTTTGGGTTCATTGCATAAGACAAGTGGCACTTCGTCCTCGAGGCCAATTCATAGGAAGAAAAAACTTTTATTAAAATTCTATCTTTTAAAAAAATAATAAAATTTTGTTTTTAATAAGTTTCAAAGGCCCAATTTTTTTGAGGCTCGCACTACTGATATTCCAGAACCCAATCAAATTCAGGGCTAGCTTTTTGTTCTTAAAAAAACTAGCAGCTTCGTCAAAATAGACGGCATCTCCAAAACGCTGTTTGATGGGTATGGTACTTTTGTAATTAGTACTAAGGCTCGTTCGTTTTGCGGAATGCTGTTTATCTACAATCTTCTATTTTTTTTTATCAAAATACATAATGTGCATAGGTAGTGTGTATTTGGATTTAGGCTATGTGGTGTTACGGGCTGTTCTGCAGATTCTAAAGAACAAAACAGTTCTTTTATAGTAACCACCGCTACACATTTTTCTTCGACGACTGCGAATCCCCCGTTGTCATCTGGGCGGCAAAATCCTCGAATTTGGAAATATAATCGATGCAGTTTTCGTTCATTACACAGTGAAAGTGCGGATCCATCTGAAATAAAACATCAATTAAATAATATTCAGGGATGAAAATCTCTACAACGTTCCTTAATTACATGTTCTGTCGTTATAGTTAACTTACGTCGGACGTGTTCTCGGTCTGGTTGATGGTGGATGCAACTGGCGCAGATACTTTGGCTGGAGATTCCAGATGGCTTAAAAAGTTGCTCAGAGAGAATTCGGATACCTGAAATCATCAGATTTTCGAGTTTTAACAATACCAATTTAAGCGAGTGCTACGACAAATGTTACGTAAGTTAGAAGTATGCTTACATCGCCATTATACCAATGACTTTCCACTCCGGGTGACGAGATCTTGAAAAGGGAATTGGTGGGACTGTTTATGGGCGTAGGCGCGCGAGCTCCCAATCCGACGTCGTTCGATATTATCGGAGTGGGTAGAGATACCGCATCTTCGTCGTTAATGAGTTTGTTGGTTGACGCCATGTTTATTAAGCCTGCGGGATATTGACAACATCGATGAAGTCAAAATTGCGCAAATTACACAAAGCTTCGCAAGTGAAATCTTAGATTACAAAAGTATCGTAGAGTTCATCTCTCGCATTCGGATTTAAATTTCGAGAAGTGAAAACTAAGATTTTGCAAAAATCAGAACAGCAGCATACCGCTAAAACCGGAAGTGGAATTTCCAAGAGTAATGTCAAGCAGTTTATCCGTGGAGACATCAGATGCAAGATTTGCACTTTCGGCTCCTAGTTTAAAAAAAAAAAATATGGACTCGACAACTTTATTTGAAACGTGCATGACATCTTGCATATCTCATTGCCTTGTATTCATTGGGCACCGTGTTAACTTACCGTCGGGTCCAGGAAGCGAGATGCCCAAAATAGAAGAAATGCTCGGAGGTGAGACCGATAACTTTGTCGCCAACTCTGCCTCGGCTATTGATATTTCGGGAACTATTTGCTTTGGTGCTGCTGCCGTCGTCGAGGGTAAAGCCGATTCGGAATCTTGAATAACAGATGCAACGAGCCGTGGGGCCTGTTGTTGCGATACAATCGTTGCCATTGCATTTTCTTGCTATAATTGGTGTAAAACACGCATTAGCTGAACAATTGGGAAGTTCTAAAATCTGTCTTCTACACACTATGTCTGAAATATATTCATTCTTACCTGTAGGACCCTCATGGACAAGTTGGGATATTTCGAATGGCTGTAAGTAAGGTTCACAAAGTCGCTGGAAGAATCTTTTGTTCCGGCGTTTGTATTAGAGGAACTACCTGCAGCTTTTGTCACCGTGGATATGGAATCCATAGCAGCTGCCGAACAAGGAGTTGCCAACACGGATGCAGGAGAGCCAGCCAGCGTGGGAGAATTGGTATTGTTAAGGATGAGGGCACAGCCAGCACCCGATACTGGGCTAGCCGCTAAGTTAGTTGTCGTCAATGACGGAGTGCCGGCCATGCGAATTGGTGTCGCCATTGCAATTTTAGGCAGGGAAAGCCCAGCAGTGGTCATGATGGGGCTGGTGGTAGTTAGACCTCCCAAATGAGTGGTCATAAATGTTGACACTAAAATGGCCAAAAAATGTAGAATTAGCAAATTGATGAACAGCGACTGGGAAAATGTTACGTTTCGTTACCTACCTAAAGGTGAATTCTTACACAAAGCCAACTTCTTAAAACAAAACAAAAATGATACTAACCGTTGTTTGACATGCCGGAGGCAGCCGACAAGCTGACCATCTTGGTGTGCACGCCTGCCGACTGGCGAAGAGTAGCCTCGCTCCCAGTTGGGAGGGTGGTGGTTTGCAACAGTGGCATAAAAGACCCTGCCAACTGAGTGGAATTTGGGACGATGCGCAACGTCATCATCGAATGGGTGGGTCCAGCTTTGGGCAACAATGGTAACTCTCTCTGTGCAAAATACAGAAACAACGAGTCGAATATGTTTTAAAATTATGACAAATTAGTGGTAAGGAAAATAACTGTAATGGCATAAACTTTGAATGATACTAACAAAGAATTATAAAGGTGAGTATTTAAATAAATTGGAAGTTGATTTTTTATTAAACTGCAGTCGAAAGTGGGAGAAAGTGTTTCAAGTTTTCACCATTTCAAGCATCGCGGCCAATTTGAAAATTTATACCTGTACAAAAACCGATTTTTTCATGCGGCCCTTAGCTTTTCTGTGCTGCGTGTATTTCTGGAAAAAAAAAGAAAGAACAATTAGTAATGATACCAGAGACTAGAGCTTATGTAAAACCAAAGTGAATGCTATTGGAAAAGAATTCTTATTTTAAACAACTTTTGACACAAATCCAGTTTTACACCATTGTCTGAATGAGCCTCAAGTACTCACGTCCAACTGCTCTTTTAAAGCTTTATCACAGGGTACCAGCTTCTCGGATTGGGTTGATGCCGTTAACAGCTTGGAAACCGCAGCCTGGCTCGGCGTTGGAGCCACGGAAGGCTTCCGGAAAACGTCGCTCTGAACGTTAACGGTGCCTACATTGGTGCTGCCCAGAACTGTTGTCAGAGTGGCGGCGCCGTTCGCTGCAGCTTCGGCAGTCCCGACCGCTTTGGTGAGAACCACTTTGAAAGATTTTGCGTTGCGTACGCCCGATGGACTCCTCACTGTGGCAGCGCTCTTAGGAAGAACAGATTTGGAGGCTGTCGCTGCCGAACAGCAATGATGCCCGCATCGACACTGCTGCAACGATGGCGCCCCCTGAAGTAGAATTACAGAGACCATTGTAATGTTCAGGTCTATACTGCAGCAATACATTTAAAAATCCACTCACTTGTCTGTCCTGTTTTGCCTTGCTGAGATCTGAGAATGTGGATGAAGCAGCATGGAGCAGCCTTCCCAAGATGGCCGTAAGGTGTTGAACGGAGGAGTTCGTCGATATCGCCTTCGGAGAATCCAAAATTGGCGACGATGGTGGCTTGGATTCCGGGAATTCCCATTCGTACTCTAGAATGAGTCTGCTCGGATGTCCCAGCTGCAAAAGAATTTCATATGTTACAGTCGAGACAAGTGATTTGTGATTTCCAAGATCATTTCTGGTCGTGAAACAAATGTAAAACAAGTAACAATTATTGTATATAACTAAGTCTCCTCACCATTAGATATACTTCCCCCACTGTTACAGAACAGCAATCTTTCAGGATCCACCCTCTCTTTATCTTTTCCAGCTGCTCGGCCCTTTCTTGAAGCGCTATTTTGGCCATGTCCACCTGCTCGGCAGTGTCCATGGGCGACGATTCAACGAGAGAGGTGGCGGAATCGTTTTTATCACAGGGTTTATCTACATTCAATTCGCCTCCTTCTTTCGTTTCGTCCATTTGTGGGTTTGCTGCCGGTGGCGCCGCGTTCTGAGACTCGCACAGGAAGCTAGGCGTCCTTGGAAAAAACACAGTGTCTGTTCGGGGAGTGGGATTTGCGGCAGTTTCCAGGGCCAAAAGCTGCCGTAAGGTGAGTTCGTGCGCGGGCACAGAATTGCTTTCTTCGTGAAGGTTCTCTGTGGATTTGAGATCACTGGATGCAAAGGGAAATTCGGACTGCGGATGTTCGACAGATTCCGAAACGCCATTTGCGTTGCGCTGTTGACTAGTAAGCGTTTCGGGGACGTGTTTGTGGTTCGTTTTTGTATTCGGACTCGGGTGTTTCTCCTCGCTGGCATTCTTTTTTGGTTCGTCCGCCCCCGCCGTGTTAGGTTTCCCCTTCCCGGACTTGGCGCTCCTCTTGATGCATGGCGTTGTCGCGTTTTCGGCAAAATCGCCAAGACACTGCACTTTTCTCCTATAGTTCTGCAAGCTGACGCTGGCACTAGAAATTTCGGTGCTCGTGTTTACCGACACCAAACTGATGCGGTCGCACTTCCTCGGCAATAACCGCAGAACTGCTCGCTCCTCCTCTGCCTGTGGCAACTCCGGCTGATCTTGAAAATCGTCAGATTCCAAACACAGCTTTAAAAGTTGATCCTTCTATAGAAAGAGATTTCACGTTTGAAATGTGTAAATTACACGTTAAAAATATCACATGGAAACTGGTCACTAAAATGCAATCTATAAAAATATCACATGGAAACTGGTCACTAAAATGCAATCTATAAAATTACACACCTGTTTTAACGTTGGAGCTTCCCATCTCTGCTGCAGAAAAGTGATAACCGATGCCAAGCGCCTTTGAAGACTAACCATTAAGCGCACCCGTGGATTTTGAGCTATGCTCTGTACATGTGACCAGGCACGATTACTCCGAGGCCTTAATTCGATGCATATTCTTGATGGTAACTTGGAATTTTCATAGTCTTTTGGATCTGTCAAAGTAGAATTTGCCAAAAATCAAACATGGTTATGGGTGAATACAATAAAAACTCTCCTGCACCACATCTTCTTGAACCCTATCGAACTGCTTAATTACCTTCAACATCATTTAACCTTTTTAACGCACGGCAAATTGGTGTTTTGATCCTTAAATTCTTGCCTTTGCAACGGATCGTTGTGGCCCTGTTCACAGAAAACAAAATTTAGTAAATGAACAAAGAGAATCGACATATTTACTTGATTATATTTATATTTTCTAAATGAGATCAAAAAACAAACCCCTTATGCACAAGTTCGTTAAGCTTTTGTCCATTCTTTTCATCCAATCCTAAAATGACAAGTGCGTCAACATTTTTTCTATCAATATAATCATTAACAAAGGCGAAACTGTTTATCGCGAAAGCAGAAACTCACTTCCACCGATTTTCTTCCTCAGCTCCCCAAAATTTATTAATCCGTATAATTCCTGGGCTTGCTTCTTAATATCTAAAAAGAGGAAAATTGGTAAACATAAGTGATTTTTCTTTTCGCCAATATCTTTCTTCCTTTATGAGAAATTAAAATTGGTTCCAGACTTAATTGAATTTTAAATGTAATTAGGCATATTTTGTAAAACAAATTTTACCATCAGAAATGTCCAGATGTTTTGATATCTTGTGCCAAGTGCGATAGTAGAAATGCCGCACCTGATCCTTGTTTTTGATGACCTGAGGAGGGTGGCCGCCTTTTTTTCTGTTTTTCTGCACGATGTAATTCTGAATGTTCTCAAAATCCTTTCCAAACTACAAAATAAATTGGTCAAATATATTAGAGTGGATCCTTTTCTGAGCAGTACCTGCTGAAGCAAAATTTGTCATACCTCGCATAACGCCTCGAAGAAGGTATTTTTATCCTCGACGCTCCATTGCTCCCATGCTCGCCTGACTTTTCCTTGTTCAGTCGCCGTCCCAGGTTTGATAGACACTGAAATTGTAAATGCGATTATTCTCATGTAAATTAAACACCATTGTTAAATCGAATTTCTAATGCAGTATTTTGGGGCTGTGTACCAACTATATTCAGATATGTTTCTACCGTGACACGTGCCAAAATAATACAATTAAAAGGAGTGCCCAAGAGGATTTGCACTGCGAAGTTTTACCTGTGCCATTTTTCTTTGCCGGTTTGCTGGTTACAGTGGGGCTCGTGTCCCTGCCGGGCCTCTTCTGGACTCTGGCGCTGCTGCGTAACGTGGGACCAGTGATGCTGGGCAATGCTTTTCTGGAGGAGTCATCAGATACCCCATCTTTGGGTGAACTCACCGCTTGCAAGTCAGCATTTGCAAGAGTGGGCGAACAATTTGCCACTTTAGCTTGCCTGACATTTGGCCGTACGCAACTGGCTACTGTTATGACATCGTCAGCGGCTGTTGTCGATGATGTTGTTAATGCTATTTCTTCTTCCTGCTGATGCTGCTGCTGTTGTTGTTGTTGGCTGGTCGTATCCCCGTCTGGACTACCCACACAATCGCTTGTCTCCATCAATGTCACACTGCAAAACACGCACAGGACAATGTCAACCAGTTATCGGGCCTATTCACACTTTGATATCCAAGAGAATTTCACTTGACGATAATATATCTTTCTGATTATTGAACAACGCGAAGTGCAAATATAAAACATGGCTGCCTGTCGGAGCACTGCATGGCAGTGTGCATGCACGAAACTGGCAAGCACGATACTCGGGTTTATAGCCCTCAAAACCGGTGTCAATTTGCGAAATACGGTGCCTCAGCAACCAAGGCGATAACCGGGAGTAAGTCTCGGGCTTTAGTCGGGAAAAGAGGGCAAGAAAATGCGGTGGAAAATACAGAAAAGCGGAACAAAAATGGCGACCAATACAATACCCATTCGAATAAACGTTCTTCTCTTCACAGCCTGGAACGCTCGGGATTCGTTTGCGTTTCACCATTTGGTGTTCTCGCAGTTTTCCATATTAAACGGACGTTGATGTCCACCTCTTCAACATGTTCGCTAGACGGTGGTCAAGCGCTACAAATAGACGAAAATCAGAATTCCGCTAAACACGCCGAACACCAACACTGACTTCTGCCCTGTGCCAAAACGCATATTTCAAAGGATAAGGACGGCAGCCAATCAACATTTAAGGTTCGATTCCCACTAAATTTCGCTCAAAAATTAAGTTTTTTACGTTCATTTCAGACTATTGAGATATAATTAGAAGGGTCCAGACGAAATCTAGTCAATCGATTACTGCAAACACACTCGTTATCAGCGATTCGATGGCTGTTTTTGGAGCGCTAGCATGGAGCTTTCCAGCATTGCAAGTTGACCCCTGGCATGCCTATGGGCATAAGTTTTTGTAAAAAAATTGTTGTAAAAAATAACATCATATCAGTTTTTCAGAAAATAATTTTACATAATGTTGTATATGTTGTTTTAAAATTTCTCAGCGGATTACAGCTTTGGGTGTATACGACTAAAAGTTTAAAACAGTTTTTATGAATATTAAAACAATAATAATCTTATTATAAAAGTATTGTTTGCTAAAATTATTTTACATAGTTTAGACCAAATTTCAAAATTTTGATCTGTTTAGAATGATAATTGAATGCAAATTACTTTACTCGTGATCAGTTTAACTTTATCTTGTATATTGATTAATCTGACTTTACTATAGTATTGATGAAAGTTACAATTTGTCATTTAAATGTGTAAATTGAGCTGAAAAACATATTGTTTAGCCTGGTTTGAGCAGGTTAAGAGTTTTACTAGTTTTAGAAAAGTTTTCTAATTTTTACCTGAAAAATATTTTTTCATATGAATACAACTTAAACATAGTTGTTAATTTTGTTATAAGATAAAAGCTTTTTTTTACTATTCATTATATTTCACAGGAATTAAATCTTTAGGAATTAAATCTTGACAGGAATAAAAACTTGGGAATAATTATGATTATTAACAAAGCTTATGAGTTTTTCATGGCAGTGTATTGAAATAAAATCCCAAGGTGTTTCAAATTTTGTGGAACTAAACCCCCTGGCAATTTGAAATATAGCTTTTGGAGGTGTTTCCAATTTTTAATTTAGACAATTAGTATATGTATAAAATGTAGATTTTATTTTATAATTTAAAAAAGTATAGCCTGTAGACTGTAGTTTTTCATTTTCGTGTTTTCAAGGTATTATTATTGTAAACAAGTCTCGAAGGCTAACTAAATGAAATATCAACAAGGTCCAAGGCTCTGCTCGAAATCTACATTTATGTATTTGCGTAAAAAATAATGAATTTTAATTTATCAAAATAAATTTTATTTCCTTGCCACTATAAACTAAAAAACTCTTTTCATTAAAAAATTGTTTTTAAAAAATGTATGGTTTTCAAAATGAAGAATTTGCTCTAGAAAATTAATTCAAAATTGGCCTATTTGTAATAACCTGGATTCCATTTTAAAATATAAAAAAAATTTAAAAGAACTTTTAAATTTGCATTACAAAAATGGGCGGTGAATCCGAGGTCAACTAGTCACGTGTTTCGAATTTCAGCGCGGTGGCGCCCCCTACATTCCTTGGCACTCGCTATCTGGCGCCATCTTCGTTCCTGAGCTGTTGCTGCATTCGCTTTCTGTTTGCTGCACGAAGCTGTTGTTCCGTTCCAACTGTTTGAAATTCACCGAATATAATCTCGAAATAATGACTACTACAAATTACACCGTCGGCATCGGGAATGATGATAAGGTTTCATCCAAGTAAGTACACGAGTTATCTTGTTTTTCGCATTATTTTAGTGTGGATATTCTGTCCATGATTGAGAAATTATCAAGAGCCGGCTTTGTTCGATTTTTTTTCTTCTTCTTGGAATGTCGAGATATGTAGTCAATATCTAATCGTGAATAACATGTTCGTTGCACCATCAATCGATAATCCACGGGTTACTGAACGCAGCTTAACGATTATCGGTTAATTTTACCTCGGGTTTGGCTGTTGATTTTAGCCTATACAGTCTCAGTTTGTATGTGTGAATATCGAGGTGTGCCTGGTATCGGCAATGCGTATCTATGTTCTAGTTTTCATAATTTATCCCCCTAAAAAGTTTTTGTTTACCAAAAACTATAAATTGTATTATATAGGTTTGCCACGCCCTCAGATGTTAGCATTTCATGTCGTCATTGTTTTATTATTTCACTTACTACTGATTTTCATGGGATTAAGTGTATTTTTGCGGTTTGCTGACACTATCAGCTTAAATTTTTACAAAAATCTGAAATCCTGATAAACTTTGATATGGTTATTATTAATAGACAGGTAAGGAACAAAAGGAATTTTGGCTGAAACCGGTTTTCTGCTTACGTGCACTTCTCATTCTCACCCTATGCATTTTAAGAAATGTGACTCATCAACTACGCTAATAACCGGTTGCACCATCATTTGTTAAGTTTATTAGGCTAATTAAACCTACGTTAATGAGCAGCGAACGCTACGATTGTGGATCTAGCTCATTATCACTTTAGAATTTGGAATTAACATTGTCGTGTGACAACTAGGAAACTTGTCTTCTGATCTGTTTCAGCTCCTTCAGGAACAAGTTCTCCGCTTGTGTGTTGGTCCTTTGAAGACAATTATATTTTATGACCAATTAATGGGGCTCTAATGAGTATAATCTATCGTGCTTTAACTTGTACTTTTGTTGAAGGTTTTTAATGAAGCAAGAAGCCCAGGAAACTACAAAGAAAACAAATCCTTGACTTTTAATCTATATGGAAGTAATTTTGTTTTTAAAAGAAAATTAGAGAACAAAGTTCAACATACTGTAGATAACAAAAGAAAGTTGGTACCTCGTTTGTTTATAATGCAAATGATGCCCAAATATGGGCTTCATGGTAGGAGCTGCATGACATTGACCAAAAGTTCATGATATGTCCAGTGGGTTTAGTTCTATGCAATGCGTTTTGTGAAATTGCCAGTTTCTTATAATCTTGCCAATATTTCTGGAATTAAGTGTATACATGTTTCATACTGTGCTATGTGATAAAATGTTAAAAATAAGAAATGTTTTTCTTAAAGCAATATTTGAAAGTACCATATTTGCTATATTAACAGTCTTCAATCTTGACTTATTTCAAGATTAAATTCCCTTCCATTG
Organism: Julus scandinavius; assembly: GCA_034696685.1. NCBI lineage: Eukaryota > Metazoa > Arthropoda > Diplopoda > Julida > Julidae > Julus > Julus scandinavius. Next base: position 20,178 of record JAQGAE010000706.1, on the reverse strand, counting down.
ATAATATTGTTGATAGGAAAGAAACAGTGTAATTTGGCAAAACTTTGAACATTTTCAGACTGGCTCAAACCAGTTTAGTGTTATCTGGATGCTCTTGTCCTATAAATTTCAAGAAATGATTCACCAGCATGACCAAAATTGCTTTTGACCCATGTTTGAAATCTCCACCGAGGTCATTGCAGTGGCCATCTCAGGTTTTTTGAAAACAAAGTTAATAATAACTTCAAAAGTTAGATTTGTCTCGCAACTCGTTTTTAACGCCTCTCCTTCGCATAATGCGATACACGAATTATGAACACAGTAATGACTGAATGCCATTGACCTTTCGTGTTTCTTTTCACGAAAAATTCCGCCCTGCCTTTTTAGCATTTCGGTAGACGCTTCTATGCCGTAACTGGGCGTGTACTAAGAAGAGTACGTGAACTCTTCTTTCCCCAAAAGTTGATGAAGAAAAGTACAGCATCTATTATGAAAAATGTATGTACGACTCCTTGCCGATATGATAACTACAGAAATATGACCATTGTCAAAAAACAAGTGGCATAACGAACAGGGTTGGGCAGGTTTTACTAGTATTGTATCTGAAAGTGAGCAAAGATTATGTTTGTTCCCCCGGTTTTGAGAGATTTAAACGATGATACATAACCCATGCAGTGTTGTCACACCTTATCGAAGTGCTGTCTATTTAAGGGAATATTTGAAGTGATTTTTTTGTGCTGAAAGTGACTGAAGGGGGTCTGTAAATTTAGCCTACACCTGCAATCGATAGTCTAGCTCTTGAGTAATAATGTTCTTTGATGTTATTAGTAATTTGTATAAAAAGACGTCTACCAGTTCCCGAAAATGATTTGCCGAATTTTCATTTTCTGTTACAATGACAAAGCGACATCCTGTTTACCCATAAATTATAGGATTCTTAGAACTTTGGTCATTTTTGTGTTATGGTTCATTCATTAAGTTGGGTATTAAACATGTAATTTACAAAATAATGTTAACAAAAGTGTGGACTTGTGCAGGTTGGCGGAAGTACTTATTTCCCAGAATTAACGGTAGTAAATTACCCTCAAAGTTGCATTCGTCATTAGCTCCACGCAATAATGACTGATGTTAACGACACACTATTTCGAAATTGGTGGTTTTATTCATGCGACAGCTAACTGCATACTGACAGGATCAACCAGGTATCACGCTAGGGATCTTGCTGCCTCATTAACCCAGACTTTGATCGCCCATTAAACTTTTAAGACCATGTTGCCCTCGGTCTAGACCCAAGTACCATCCATGCACATGGACATAACTAAATACAAAACTAAACCTACATGTTTGTAGGATATTCTGAAAATTTGTTGCAAATTAACAACAGTTTTTCTTGTTGGGATATCTAAGCTGGCATCTTATGTGAGCTTGATATTAATTATACAGTAGTTTGTCTGGAATTAATGCAATGGCATGAGGCTCGATTGTGCAACACCCCATGTGCGTCATGAATGTTTTTGCATTTTGCAAAATTGCAGAGTGGTACAGGCTGCGGGCTGTTTGGTGGATCTTGGCAATTCGTGAGGCGCCTCGAATTGGTCAGAGTTGAACTCACGAACTTAGCACCTATACATTAGGAAGATTTTCCCGTTGATATTGGTCGTACATCATGGTTCACCCTGTTACTGCTGCTGTGACCCACGCCAATAACCAGGTGAACTTTAATGCGTTTTCTTGTGAAGATCTTTTGGATGACGCCCGGGTCGCCCTCTACCTTGGAATTCATTGTTAGGCACTAGAATATAAATTAGGAATATAGACGCAGAGCGCAGACATTAGTGGGAGTGTGGTAATGGATGAAATGACTTATGGGGCGTTAGGAGACTTGACTATAAGAGTCACAGGACTATATTTCTTTTCTGTTGGGCAAAATCCAAGAGTATTAACTAATGCAGGATCACGGAGTTGTTGTGGGCGGAAGGACACAAATTGAGGTGACATTGTGCCATGTATGCCAACAGGTGGTTGTTGTGCCACTTGTTTAGCCCTTGAACAAAGTTTCATTAGTGTTTTCTTAAATTAAGTCGCCATAGTAACTTGACGTGCCTCGGAACCCCCTTTCTGGGCTACTGCTTTGTATCAGTTTCAGCATTGTGCAATTTAATGGTCTTTTTCCCTTTACAGATGGTAGACCGCTTCCTGTCTTTTCTCTTGTGGGCTCCTATCAAAATGAACATCGGGAGGGAATTTGATATAATGTAATTTTCTGTTTGAAAGGTCTTTGTATATTTTTTTTGTCAAAAGAGGGGCTATTCGTTTTCACATGCTTATGTTGGGGCATCACAGGGTGTCGAAACCGCCTTGAAACTTGGGAAATGTGCTTTCATTTTTAACACCTCAAAGTCTGATTGTGCTTAAAATTCGTGTTAAACTCCAGTTTATGCAGAAATTTCCTGTTTGCGTTGGGAAATTTCTGTTAGTCAGAAACATTCTTTATATAAAAAAAGACCTATTTTTTTAAATAATTCTGTAGACAAATTTCTGACTCGTTGGACAAATGTTGTGGTAATTTTGCGAGGGTTTCTTGAAAATGTAGGGAAGGAGCCTTGTAATATAATTGCATTTTTTTTCCAACAAATTTACTGAACACATTGTGCAAGCTTTGAAAACACTAGTGCCATCTATGATGCATTTTGTGAATGTACGTATGGTTGGCACCCATTGATAAGACCTGAGGCGCACTAAAGCGCTTATTGGCTTATTTTGAAGCTTAGTAATTGGAAAGAAGTAAAGCCATTATCATTTTCCAGGGACACAATGGAATTATGCTGCTGTCAATGAAAAACTAATTTTACTCGTCGCCCCGTTTGGCCCACATTCGCTGTCTTTTACCACAGCCTGGGTGCAGACGGTAAGGTGAGGTCAAATGTGCCAAATTTGGTGTCACCTGCTGTCCTGCGCGTGGGTAGAGTTGGACCATGTGATCGATTAGTCTGAACACTAAAGGTGACACTATCGTGATCATAACCGTAATTGGGTAATTGGCGCTTGCACGCCCTTTGGTTTTCGGGTTGAGAGGAAATCCGTGGCCACTGGAGCACGGTGGATGTCTGCTTGGCTAAACTGCCACCACGCCCTCCCTGGCTCCAGGCCGCTTTCTGGCCAATTTTGAGCTTTTATCTTGTCTGCCTGCCGATTAACGTCGGCCTGACTGGATTTTGAACCCACATCCTCGTCTGGAAAACATCGTGCAGTATCGTTCTACCCCGTTATGCCCACATCGTGTCAAAGACCCACCGACCCAAAGCGCTTGAACTCGAGCGTTGCCACAATGCAACCACATCCGACATTTGTATACCTTATCGAATATGCCCTTATATGGGAAACTGAGCAGTACTTCCACGAGTTAAATCGCCAAATTGTTTACAGGGTTGGGCATTTATGGTGACCTGGGTCGACTACCCTGACCGTTTATTTTTTTTTCGGATTGTTTCAAGGCCAGTCCTTGCTGAAGTTTTGGACCATGTTTAGATCTTTTTAGACTGCATGTTGCCAAACTCCAAACATGTAATTCAACTGCACACATGTTGCAACAAAGTTAAAGAATGGCTTCCTATTGTATTCACAAGGGTTAGTTAATAACTGTGCAATCCTTTAGTACAATAATGTACAAGGGTAAATCCATAAGGTAAAACAATTTTTCTCCAATAAATTTGTATTAAAAGCCACTATTAAGCTGCTGCAATAGTCGTTACCATTTTTAGCAAGTTAAATAAACGTTTAGCATGCATTTTGAAGGTAGGGCTCCGTCCCATGTAAAAGTTTTCAGCCGTCATGCGCACTGTCAAAATCACGTTAAATTTGTTCAACCGTTGAAAACGTTCTATGTAAATTCTTCACATTGTCCAGGTACATGTGCAATTTCAAAAAAATACGGTTATGTTGCCCTTTACCCAGAATCTCTTGCGCGTTACTATGCCCATGTGCGTTTGGAAATAATGACGTCAACGTTAACGGTGATTTTTTGTGCTAAATCTCTCTATTGATTAATTAACTAAGCACATATGTACTGTGGGACTTGGCCCACCTGGCAATTGGAATTAGTTTTTTTTGGATTTGGTTGTATTTTTTTTTTCTTGGTAATTTATAATAGATGTGAAGAAAATGTTTTTGGAGAAACTATCTTAATGCTTAATTAATATCACGAAGTATACATAACCAAAGATAATCGACCAATTAAAGTCGTCGTAATTCCATCCGCTTGTTTTGAACATATTTCCTTGTTTGCCACTTACAAATAATCAAGCTTGACAACAGGTGTTTAATCTGTAAAAATGTGGAAAGCAATAGATATAACAAAATGCCCTTGCTCATTATACCATGTGCAATAATCATTGAATATAGTACGTATTTACAACAGTGAAGTACGAGTATATTGTGCATGTACTATATGTATGTCTCTTTGGTAGCCATGTTGGTTCTACTGCAGCGACTATGGGAGGTTGTGCTGCCAGATTTCCCTCGGAATTACTTGTAATGGAACTTTTATAGAATAACATCAATAATACATACTAGAGTCAAGCCATATTTTTTATTTACCCCTTTTTGGAAATATCCCCTTTATGTCGCTGGAATGGGGTTGGGTTAGTTATGTATGCTATGAATTTTGGTCCATGAGTTCTATGGTCCCTTATATTAGGGGAACTCAAACATACTTTTCACTTGGGCAGTTGGGCTATCTGAATTTGGCCCACATATGGTGCACATGCGCATTAGATTTAAGCAGCTCAGCCAAGGTCCACAAGTTGAGTGTCTTTTGTGAAATGTGTACAAATGCAGCTTGCACAGGTCTGTCAAGATAGACTGCAAGAGCTACTTGCAGTTAAAACCTCATTTTTTTCTGTTGCACTTCTAAAACCACCATTGCAGTTGGTCCAGCCAATTTGAAGGCGCCATTTTAAAAACTGTGTCAGCACATGTACAATGGCCCCAATTAACTTATAAAACTGCAGATATGTGCGAAATGTTGGGGTCTGTTTGAGTAGCCCTATTACTTTATACAAAAACATTGTTTTATAAAGTAACGGAAGTATCCACATTTACGTTACATTACGTTTGTTTATTTTCTTTTTTAAAAATGCAATTTTTTTACTGCTAAGGAACCCAAGTATTCACGCAGTAGCAATTTATTAAATTTTTGTGCAGAGATTACCATCGCCTTAACGAAGTGTTTTTTTTTTGGTAGTTGAGCATAAATATGTAGTTTCGTTCTAATGGCCGAAATTAAAGAGCGGATTTCTGATTTTAAAAAAAACATTGGCCAGCGTGGTTTTTCTGTTTTTCGTCGCAAATTTCGCTTTTTGTTTGTGGTTGGTGGGTTGACTGGCTATTTCGGGGTTGAACGACCCAGTGACATTGAAGCGCGCCGGTGCGTGGTCGATGCGGTTCCGCCAGGGTGCGCAAGAACCATGCAGTGTTTCGGAGACGAATTAAATCACGAAAAAACTCCTTTTCTGGCAACGAATTCCAAAGTAAATTGAGTTTTCAGCGTAGTTGTTGTTTCAATAACTAACGCCAGAGGGAGCTGGACTGGTGGTTTGTGTAACTTTTTTGTTTGTTAACGGGGTTAACCGCAGATTGTGTTGAAAATTCGGTTTTGCGTCCTATTTCTATGATCATAGTATATTTTTTAGCGTGGGATTAACTAATTGTGTGGGCGAAGAACTCGATTTTTTTTTTTTTTTTTTTTGGTATTGCCAAACCTTATTTAAAAGCCAGATTTCGAATCCGATTTTCTTCGAGGCGTAGGTAGATTGATTTTTTAAAGGTTTTGGTCAAATCGAGTTTTTAAAATGTTCTTGCAATCTAAAATGATGAAATTTGGAAATGTGGAAATGTTAAATTGAACATAAATGGCACAACCACGTGACTTTGATTTACTCCCTGCTTTACTAGTTAAATATGCAATTTTTCAAAACTGAGTGCCAGTTATTTTTAATTAAACAAAATTCCGGTTAATTGGGACACGAATGTCCCATTTTGATCACGGTTTGATCATCTACTCCATTGTTTTTCATCCTGTTATATAGCAATCACGAATGGCATGTCCAATTTGCGGGGAAGCTATCGATTTTATTCTCCCCTTCAAATATCTGGCATAATATATTTAATGGAATAAACTGGTAAAGTTGTGTCCACTGTCCTGACAACTTGTATACACATCTGCAGTCGCATAGGTGACAGTCTGTTTTTTTTAAAGACTCGCTTATACGAGACATTCAGTTATACAAACAATTTCTTGTTCCCCGGCAAAACTACATTTAACCCTGTGTAATACATTATTCGCTTATACGATATTCAGTTATACGAATCGTCCACTTATACAAAGGGCGATTCCTTCCCCTGATGTAATCCCCATGGGTAAATACTGTTCAATTATAAGAAGAGCTTTTTCTGAGTTTTTTAAGACGAAATAAGCACATTTCTGAAGATGTAACTTAAGTTACATGTACTTTATTGTTTGTGATTATATCAAATACATCTTGTTTCTGTTCTTCTTTGTATGTACATATACATTGACAAAACTATTACACGACATTTTTAAGAAGAATTATTCTCCATTTATTAAAAAACAGTAACCGCGAAACCTGCTAGTACACGTACATGCACATTGTATTCCCTTATATGAAGAATTTTCTGTTCCCCCTCATATTCGTATAAGTGAGACTCCGCTGTATACATTTCAGATTCGAACTTGGTTGTGAAGTTCGTGATACGCCTATTATGTTTTGTCACCATAATTACTGGTTTTTGCAACACTAATCTCAACTCAAAATATTTCATTGATTTCCTTATTTGGGGTTCCATTCAAGAGTAAAAACTATGTCACTTACTATTCTTTTGTAGTTCAATTTCAGATTTATTTTTAGAATGACTCGTAGGGAAAGACTCGTTATTTGCAATTATTTTGTGAAATCTGTCTACAAATAATAGCTAATGGCTTATCGATTCTTCTTTTTGCAAAAATGTCTTGTATTATCAAATTGTTCGTTTTTTTTTGTTCAAAGTTCACGCTTCATTATTTGGAGAATAATAAGAATTTTCCATTACATAAGAAAAACAAACTATCTCTTATACTTGCCGAACCTTTTTTTAACTCCGTGTTTTACCAAAAGGTAAACAAAAGGTAAAAAAAGGGTTGATTGCTTCAAGCAGCAGTTTTTTTTGAAAATTTTGGATAGCAATTCAAAACTAAACACCAGTACGCACATAATTATAATGCAATCTCTCATGGATCAATTGCACTTGCAAATCTGTCAACAGGCAAAACAATTTCTTGATATCAGATTTTCTTTTAAAAGAATGACTATGAAAGAAGCATAGATGAAATTGATTCGCCACATTAATGTTGAAAGAAGAAATTTGCTAGATTTATCGTTTTACTAATGTGTAGTTTTCAGCATTATTCTCACGGATTTCATTGTTTGTTGAGCATGAGCCACACATAATCGTGAATAATAAATCGAGTATTGGCCTGTTTGTGGGAACCGGGTCGGTGTTTTCTCATAATCTGAGGGGTTTTAAGTAATATGCCCTGGTGTAGCGGTTCACAAAATCCATAGGTGGACCGTGGATGATCTTATAAGAGATTTTGTTTGTGGAAAAGCTTTAAAAACACGATTTGGCATTACTTAGGGCAAGCTGTATCTTTTAGGGAAATTGTGCTGTTTTTCACTGAATTGTCTAGAGTAATTATGGGTTTTTGGAAGATTTGATGTTAGATTAATTTTTTCTTCTTCTATAAATTGTATCCAAGAATAATTTGCATGTACTGCAATTTCATAAACAGGATTTGTGGTGATTCCAGTAATTCTATCACATGTCACATTCTTGATTCGAGCGTTTTTAAAACATTAATCGTTAATACTAGAGCAAAAAGTTCAATTGGAATGTTTTAGGAAATCTTGAAATGAGCGAAGTGTTGCATTTGTGACATTTACTTATTGATAGTTAAGTCAGAAATAAAATTTTTTGGTTTTTCGTACGAATGCAATCTTACATAGCACGAAAGCATGGCAGAGAAGCTCACTTATTAAAAGTCCGCATGTATTCGAACAATTAAAATTCGGCGAGCTTTCCCGCCATGCACTCGTGCTATGCAAGGTTGCATACGTACAGGGAATCCAAAATGTCGTTTGTGAAACTCATCGATTGTACATTCTAATTGTCTTTAAAAATGTGAAGGCAAAACGGTTCTTAAGCTAAGTATCCACCAAAAGAAACATAAACATAAACATCAAACATGTTTTTCCAAACATGTGTTGCAAATTGTGTGAAAAAAGACACAAAAAACCCCCGAGTGTACGCACCTATGACACATTTCGAGAAACAAGGCGGAGCTTGGCATATTTCAAAATAAAAACCACATGGTTCAATGCTCTACATCATCAACTACGTCACGAAACATTTTTTCCTTTGATCCGGACCGCCTCTCGAGCGATCGCTACGAAACATCAAGAAACATCGAAATGTTGGGGTAAAAAAGGAGGTTTTCCACACATGTTCGCAAACACTTCTGGACACATCAATGTTTGTATGTATATGTTTGTTGTGTATTCTCTAATGTTTCTTTTGGTCAATACGCACCTTTGGAAATAAGCAATCAGGGAAGTTTTGGGAAAACTTTAGTATTTCACATCAGTTACTTTGGTTACACGCCCATAGTTAAATTTTCTACAAGTTCTAGTTTTTCTCCAACTAAATTGGTCAAGGTGCGATTGTTCAGGAAATAAATCGTTTTCGTCCTTTTAATCGACGATTATCTCGTAATCGATTCGTGCAGTGAAATAGGTGATGCCAATTTCACCACCCTGTTTGTCAGTGCATTGCATGGGTGTATAAATTCAAACTACATTTTCGCTATCTTCACCCACATTGAAAAACCAGACAGGTAATAAATTCGATATCAAATGTGGGGCAGACGCAGCGGATTAAAAGTAGCAAGATTTGGCAAGTTTAAGCCAACTGCCGTATATGGCGTATATGATAGCCATTGTTAAGTGTCGCTTAATTGAAATGTTTGCGCCAGTTTCGGTTTTTTTAGTTTCGAAACTACTAATTAAAAGGCGTTTTTTTGCGGTTTTTAATCCGTGACTTCATCAAAGATACTAGTGGCAAGTTTTTCGTAAGTTCTTGTTTTTGGGCCACCATTTTTGCACATTTTCCTATTTGTTTTTTAGTAATTAGATCAAAGGGTTGGCGTGGTAATTAATGCTAATGACTGGTGTTTTTTGTTTTTTTAATTCACCCCTAAGTTTACAGCTTTTAATTACATGCGAATGTTATTAAGTGCTTTTAATTGCATCTTCTGTGCACAAAATCTAGTTATTCGTATTGCTCATCCATACATAAAATGTGAAGCCGCCTGTTCAGTTTTAATGAAAAGTTGTAATATGGCTGATCAGATCAGCTCTTAGTTTGGTTTTAAAACTGATTTTTGAAAAGTTTTAAATTGTTTAAAAATGTCTTAAGCTATAGCTAATGGGAGCAGCCACATAAATAGGCCCTTTTATCCGAAATGCACTATTGGCAGTTTTTGTTGGGGCAACATTTATACAATTCTTAAAACTAAAAAATTCATGAAACTAAATTCGAGTTTGATTTGAAAGATGTTGAGGGTTTGACTAATGAGAAAACGTACTGAAACGTTTTTACATTTTGGTTAGCTGCCAATAAATAGGAATTTACATAGTTAATTAGATGCATCGATCCAACTAATTTACGTTGGTTTAGTTTTATTAGGTTCACAAATGTCGTCGTTTTGGGTTGTGTGACTAAAATAACTCGTGGTCAACACAAATACCGCCTTCGTGTTTGCCCCATAATTTTGCCCTAATTTTTTGTTTATTTTTTTGCTTCATAAATTATTCGTTAAACTGCTGGTAGTTTTAGCCCAATGGTAGCCCATTTCATCGATGAATGCAGAAATGTAACGCAGCCAGTTTTCAACGCTGCCCACTTTTCTGTTTAATTGATGTTGCTTTTGTTTTGCATGAATTTGATGCAGATAGCACGTTCTGGCAGTAATTATAAGTTATGGGCGATTATAAGTCTCCATTTGGGTGGTGACCTCTACCGACGGTGGCGTTCCCTCGCCCATGCATTTTTTGGGGTTTTTTTGGGTTGAATTTATGCTCGGATAGCCTTGCCATATGCCAATGGTCAAACCGTGTGTCCACTTATCATTTTATTGCCGTTGTTAATGTTACGCATTTTCACCGTCATTTATTTCAAATGACTTAACGTTACTTTTTTTTCTATTTTTTTTCTTCTCCCCACTCTAAATTGATCCAATTTTTTTTTATGGATTGCCGTGAAATGGTTTGCCCCAACAGGAAATTGGCAGTAACTAGCTATACGTGTCTGTCAAAGCTAATTTTCCACATTAATAATTATTCATGCTTTTGAACAACAAAGGGAAGAATGTTTGAAATGGTACTTAAAGAGTGGGATGTGCTGCCAGCTGGTGGCATTATCCCAGCATGCTACTGAATTCGCTTTGTGGCATTTTTGATACACACCATCATAATGTTAAAAAAATAACACTACTACAAGGATTAATTTTGTAAATATGCAGTTTACAAAGTGTATTTTATTAGTATTATTTTTGCATGAACTCCGGATTAACCGGCTCTCTCCCTTAACCGTCCAATCTCCGGGTTTAGTCATGCAAGACGGGTAAAAGGGTTCTACTGCATCCCCTATTGACCATATTGTTCTTATAGGAATTACTGGACGGCGTAGTTTTTCAGGAAAACATACATGTAGGAGAATAGATTAATTTTAGACATTTTTATTAGAACTTTTAAAAAATTCCGCTTTTTGGGTTTTAAGGTGGTTGAACCAAGGTGGTGTATTAGCACTTAGACTAACCGCATCGTGGAACATCATTTTAAGGTTTCATCATGCAAGGATCCTCAGTTTGGATGATACCTTTATAATGCCTTCAACCAGACGAAGGCTTTCACCGAGTTTTTAACCTCTTCGTTGCCTAAAAGTTGGAGTAAAAAACTCGATTTTGAAGGTTTTCCATCAAACACTGCAAGAAAAACCTTACGTCACCAGCTTGACATGGTTTTCTCGCCAGGGGAGGTAGTGTCGCTCGTGAGTAGTGAAAAAGGGAATCCGATAATGATGTAAAACCGTAGCCAAAAAGCGTAACGAGGCTTAATTATTTCATGGAATGTTGCTGAACTTGAAAAGAAAAATTCTCATTCATGTACCTATTTTTTTTTTTTTTTTTTTGCGTGAAAAGTGAAAATGGCAGCGAATTACCCGATTTTTTTTTAACCTTTTTATTTCGTTGTCTCTTTCCACGCTTTGGTCATTTTGTTGGTATTCGTCATCACATTTTTTACTACTGCATTTTTTTTTGTGCTAAACCTTTCATATCTAGTACAATTTAGATTTTTTAAAAAGCATGTTCAGCATATGCCTGTCCTTATTTACATTTCTTTTGACAATTACCACAATATCCTTGATCACTTTCTCATATTTTTTCGTTTTAAAATTTCTGGAATTTTTATCTTTCCATATCTTCAAGTGGTTGTTTCCAAATTGAATAAGTCAGGGAGATTCTTAATTGTACATTCAGCTCGACTTTTACTCCTCTGCACAACGTTTTGGCCCACTTAGGCCTTCATCAGGTGCTAATTTTAGTAACAGAAAGATTTACATATACTTATAATACATGATTAACTGTAATTCAGTTTCTGCAAACTTAAGTTGTTGAAACGTTGTTTCATTAACGTATTTCTGTATTTATGTTTGTCCCAATGTAATTGTCCACACAGGAAATGTTTGCTAGTCAAGGTTTGCTCCACGCACTTCATTGCAGACGATATTCGCCTCGTAACACATGGAGTACAAAGGCCTTAGTAGGAGCGCCTTAACCATGAAACAATGTTTCATTGATTTTCTTTGATCTCCACCGCCTCTTGAGCGATCACCAAAATGTTTCATGGAAACACTTTTTTTTTACCCAATAACGTGTAATGGATGTTTGCGTTATAAAAACAATGTCTGTGGGAAATGTTTGCAGAAAACTTGTCTCGTAAATTACATACGAAAGGCACAACAATAAACTCCACAAAAAAACCATTGAAATGAGATGTACATTTTCTTGTTACTTTTGAGATGCTGGTGTAATTATGCTGATTTTCCTCAATATGTTAAGCACAGTTTCCTGGTTTCTGTAATGTTTTTCGTGTTTCACAAACTTGTCCAACTTTCAATTTTGTTTTTTGTTTGTAATGCGATGGTCTGTTGCCCGTGCATGCCTAGAATTTCACGAAGTTATTTCCGCAAATTTACTTTGGTGACCTCGCTCTTTGTTTTCATTCTTATTCAAATACAGTTTAAAATGTGAAAACAAATTTTTCGTCTGCCAAGCGACGACGTCAAGCCGATTAAAACCGTCACTTCCGGATTTGTCACACGCTTCACTCGTCGTCACAAGGTTTTGCACAAAAAGTTCTGGTATTAATGTATGACTCGCCATGTTAATTTCCTTTAATTGGAGATTTCGATGGCGTGAAGCTAGACTTCCTTTGTTTTTCGGTGATTGTTTTTTTTTTAATATCATTAAATTAACTTAATTGATGAATGACCGTGAAATGGACACGAATCCAGCACAGTGGCAATTTGCGTGCTGGCTGGGTAAAGGGGCTGTTTATCCTATAGTTTATTTAGAATTTTAGATTTAGGCGAAGACCTATATAACTACACATGTGCGTGACATTAGTCAACTAATGACCGGTTATTAGGACGTTCAGCGACGTTTTGGTCAAAAGTGACCCAAACAGTATAGGACAACTTGACCACTATGGTTACTTTGCCCTACTTGCATAACTATTTGAATAATAAAATCGGTTGTTGATTCATCCTTTTATGTTTCAATTCCAGATTGAAGTCCTACCTAAGTATCGTTGAAAATAATCTCATGGTCCATTTACACATATCAGTTCAGTTTGCGTTCCGTGAAATCTCTACAGTCATGATCAAAAATATTTATTCATTTCCCACGTATTAGCTGTCTTTTCATAGAATTCTGCTGGACCATTTCCACACTTCCGGCACAATACCGTTCGTTTTTTCATCAGTTATGACACTTGAGTGGAGACGGAACTGATACGTAACGGATGTGTGAAACCTCAAGTGGTTTCCTAGGTATTTTCAAAGCGTGCAGTGGATAATTTGAGAAATTTGAGATGCAACAATGGCGCTTTAGTCAATGTCTATTGAACACACAGTCGCCATTTGTTATTGGAATAGAGCCTTTTGCTATATATTCACCCCCATCAATTGAAATGCATGCCCAGGACCCGGTGGGGTCAGTGTAATTTCACCGTAACCCCCTGAGCCATTTATAAAGCAATTTCATTTCCTGACCAGAGCGCTGGGAAGAGTGTAATAATGTTAATAATGAAATTAAAACATCCCACCCACTTCAAATCTCAACATGAATATGAAGCAATTTAGGGCACGTTGAGGCGACGAAGGCGAATTATTGTTTGGCATTTCTTGCACCGAAATTGCCATAGATTCAAGCGTGACCCTGTGATGTGGGGGTCGCGTCATGGCGTGGGCTTTTTTGACTGGTAGGCCCACGCGTTTTGGCCGGTCAGTTTTTGGGGGTAGCGGATATAACCTCTTCCTATTTTTAAAAAGAAATTATTTACTGGAAAACGTCCAGTTAATGTCAAAAGCAAAGTAGCTCAACGCCCATTGTCGGGTTGAATTGCCCACGCATGTGTGCTAACTGGACGATTTGACAAGACTAGATATGGGGTGACTTTTGCAGGGTGACCAACACGTTTCTGGGGTGAGGGGTATGAGGAACTTTAAATATTCCTCTTGTGGGTGTGGAGATTCGGAACAGTCAAACTGTTGACATTGGAGAAGTTGTGTGCTCTAGGGGATAAGTTGAACTCTGCCCTTAGTAGTGTTTCGGGGGGAAAGAAAACTATTGATAGAACAATAAACAGTGGATCTTGTTGGTTGTTGTTGCTGTTGTTGTATCTTGCAATTGGGTTTTTGGTGGTTGGCTTAGTAACGGATTGGGTTACTCAACCCGCGTTCCACAGCAGGGTGTATATGAGTTACTACATTTTGTAGAAGATACAATTTTATCCCCTTTGAAGCATGAACAATACAAAAGGGGTTAAATGAAGCTTGGATTTAGTTTTGCTAGATTTCGATCTCTTAAACTTGTAAAATAAATCTGCAATTTAACTTTGTCGCTATTATAAGTGAAATGATGTATAGTGGAACCTCGGGTTACGAACTTAATCCGTTCCTTGACCCTGTTCGTAAACTGAAAAGTTTGTAATCTGAATCAATTTTTCCCATTGCAATTAATACAAACTGTAAATCCAAATAATGCGTACTTGGTCCTAGAATTTAAAAAAAAAATATTGTATGGCTTTGTGTGGAAAGAATACAGAAGGAAATAAATATAACAGTAATATTAGAAGAAACTCGGACCTTTGATTGGTGGGTCAGAGAAACGTGTTCGTAAACTGAAGCATCGCTCGTTAAGCGAAACAACAAATGGCGTTCGTAAACCGAGGTTCCACTGTATTATGGGTGCATGTATACGTTTATTCTTGGTATTGGATAAATGTCCACCGTAATAGCATTTTACTTTTTTAACTGTTTTGCAGTTAGTTCACCTAAAACATTTTGGTTGTTCTAGTCCTTATCCTAGAAGTTGTATAAATTGAATACTGTACAATGTTGTTTTGGTTGGGTTTTATTGTTATTAAAAAAGGATTGTTCTATCCAAGTTGCGAACCACCTCGTATAGAGAAATTAATCCACTAATGCTAATTCTTTTTAAAAATACATGTATAACGCGATTACAGTCTGTTCTATTGCATAATGCAGTGTTTTTCAAGTCGTGGCATATTGAATGAGGAGACATATAATTGTCATGGCAACACCATCGTTTTTTTTTTTAAAGTAGAGGCTTTCACAAAGAAATGAAGGAAAATCACTTTTTTGAATAACATATTCTGCTCTATGATGAACATTCCTAATGTTCCATTTACAATTTGTATACAGGAAGTGCATCTTCGACCCTCGCTCAAACTTCCACGGAACACCTGTAGAAAAACACTGATGTAATATGCATGTGAAACCCCATCTTTTTATATTGCTCAGATTGCTCAGAAAACTTAATTCCCCAAACACTTTTTGTGCTTATGCTTGGTTGATTTTAGATGTTTACATTTCTAGAATTAATTCCCAATTCCGTATTTTTTTTACAAATTGATTGGTTTAAAGAAAACAAATCCACAATGCACAATCTTGTAAAGTTTCAACATCCATCGTTGATGTGTAATGGCCAATGGCCCCCTTCCGCTAGTAACGCCATCTAACGAGTTTGAACGCTACAACTCCGATTTGCATACATGGTTGTGATCTATTAAATTTTTTACACTATCAATTTTTCATATTTTCTTGCGTTTCGCTTAAGAGGAGGCGTTTTTGATTAAAAAAAATAGTTTCCCCATCACCGGTTGGTTTCAGGTGAGCGAGGGCGCCATCCTTGCCGCCTTCTCACCTTATTTTTATCAATCTGTGTTATTGCTGCGCACCTTGCTCTCTCACTATCCACGGCGCTATCTGCGACCAATTGCAAAGAGTGACGCTCGTACTGCCGCATTTGCTGTTCGCGCTTGCTCCTGACTAGCCGTGCTTTCGACGTGTTCCACTTGAAATTTCATATTCGTCAACCGCAACTCTTTTTTTTTCAATCCCTTCCCGTGTGAACTTTTCTGTTTATTATACATTCCCCGCACAAATGGAAGAAGATGGTTCGGTAATGCTCATCAATGGATTTCACAGGCCTCATCACAGGTGATTATTATATACTACCTTTTTTTCCAAACCCGGAAGGAAAGGGGGAAGTGACATCGTTGTGCGAGAATTGTGTGCTTGTTCATTGTTTTAAATAATTGTTTGTGGATACTTTCGTGGATTGGTTTTGTCGGCATTTGAAAATGTGGATACTACCGGCTTTATTTAGTAAAATCTATCGAGGAACGTGTTCTGCAAGAATGGGATTTTTAAGTTCAGTTGTTGTTAGTGTGCCGTGAAGGGTCTACACTTATGTGCCGCGAAAGTTTTGTGGGAAAGTCGAGAATTTTACCTTCTTGTGTTTTAAATTCGGTGGCTGGAATGCCATACTTTGTCTATGGCATTCCAGCCGCCGTTTAAGCAAGTTAAGCTGACAATTTCAACAATAAGCACTATTTACAATAATTTCTGAACATGTTTCCTGAAGTGAGAAATTGCAAATGTTCCCATATGTTACCAAATCATCTTCATTGAAAAATCTCTCAAATACATAGAACCTAAAATCTATTAGTTGACAGTAGGATATAAAGAATATTCAACATCATTTTAATGAAATATATGGTCCAGTCCATAACTGTATAAACATGGTGTCATTATTAATCAGAAATTTGATTAGTGTTTGCATTGGTGAATATTTTGTTTGCTAGCTTTTCTGTACTGTTGTCATCATACCCTAGATAGGGTTCAGAAATAGCATTCTTTGTTTACCAAAATAGGAATGTTGCTGCTAACTTGCAATCTATTCTGATATTTTTGTAGAAAAACAGGTTCATGCAGATTGGACATGTACGTTGATTTAAAACTTCCGTTTGAATTATCTGTGTGCAAATTTGTGCTAATCAACTCTTTCTTATACATTCAATCAACACTTGCAACTTTGTCCTCTTGACCTTAATAGTCCGTTTAATGGTCAACCTAGTAGTTTTTAGGTAGCGTTAAGTCAGTTTACTAGCTGGTTAATGAGCTGTTAACTAAAAAAAACTATCAGTATTGGTTGTGTATTGTGTCCACTGACGACACACAAAATTGTGCTAAAATGCTCTCATTTTCTCTATGAAATAATATAATCAATCACCTTGTGAATAAAACATCTGCTCTGTCATGAATATTTATGTTTCCATTAACACTTGGCATATAAAAGGTAAAATTTCGACCCTTCCGTAAACTTTCGCGGCACACCAGTTAAACAGTTAAAAAAAACTTTCTGCTAAAAACAAGCTGGGGTTGGAATGTTGGGGTAAAAAAAGTGTAACAATCCATGAAAAGTAAAAAGTTGTAGCTTCTTAATTACAATCACCATAGGCAGGTGGTCCACCATGGGACCTCTAATTTCGCGTTTTAATCTAAAATATTTAATGTCATTTCTGTGAAATTTACTCATTTTATCGTGGACCTCGGTCGTAATGCATAACAGGGGAGGTTTAGGCAATTACACGAGTTATTTGATGCACTCGAGCAGTTTCCCACCCGGTGTGGACGCGCTCGTTTAATCTTTTGCTCGCATCGTCCGATATCCGTGATTTAATTTGACGACCCCCGGTGGAAAGATGCAAAGACCCGATTAAAACTTATTAAATGCCAGATCTGCATCACGAAATTTCTTTGGATGTTATTCCGGCGTCTAGATATGGTCATTACGCAAGCTGCATTTCTAATGAGGTTTATAGATGCTAGATTTTTTTTTTGGCAAAAACTATGGCTCTCCCAGTTGAATGCTCACCCCCTGCCATTAAAATTACAAGCACATTAATAATTACAATGCGTGCCGTTTGAGATATAATGCAGGATATTCGAGGTGGTCCAATGTTTTCGAGATAGGAAATCAATTTGCACAATATGCTTCGATAACTGCTTGATTTCAAGATATATTTAGGAAATAATCGATAGATTGCATGGGGAAAAAAGACAACATGTTTTCTTGCGATAACATAATTGATGGAGTAATCCTAGATATGGCTTATCTTGTACAATATTAAAAATCATTCTTAAATTTTGTATGAAATGAATTTTTATCCAATCTGAGTGCATGTTTGGTACGCTTTAGTAATTTTTGATGTCATGACATGGGCCGGTTTTAAATCAATAGGTATGGTGTCACCCAAATTACTGGTGCTCCATGAATACCGTGAACAGGGTTCTCACAACCTGGAATGTCAGGGAATTATTTAGAAAAGCCATGGAAGAGAGCTGGAGCTTTTCAAATTTGTCCTGGAATATTACTGGCAAAGTCTATGCTGTCCAAAATATGACAAACTTGTTAAGCCATGATTAGAAAGAAAAAAAATACTTAAATTTGAGTTTTCTAATCTTTGGAGACTTGTGTTACTGATTTTGATACTTTCACATGGAAATGCTATTGTTGAATCTGGATTTTCAATTAAGTTTCCTGGGAAAACATGAAGTTATTGGAAACATTGAACTATTATTGCTGAATCTCATATTCCATATGTGCTTAGTTTTTATTAGTTACAGTCGTGTTTCAATTTTTTGACCATTTTACTAGAAATAAATAGTAGCTTTGCTAACTAAAAAAATGAAAAGTTAATATTTCATGATCATGGAAAAATTCAAGTTTCCTGAAGAAACCCCTGGAAAGTCATGGAATTTCACTCTTAAAAAGTATGTGGGAACCCTAATGAATTTTAAGGATGTTTTCTTTTCACCATATAAACAAGTCCATCCCTCGCCTAATAATGGGGTGTACAATGCTGTCGAGGGGTTTGGTTTCTCATTGCGCAATTAGGGAGAACGCCCTGTTCGTATATTACAGATCAGGTTTGGAACCCCTTATATGGTCAAGACCATCGTTGCTCTGACCATGTGCGGTCTGTGTGTACCCGTCACGTGCTATTTGTGCGCAATAGCATGGCGTGCGGAGGTGGACAAATTGCCAGAAAAATAACAAAATCACTTTATGCCTGTGGTCATTAGGCGGTCATCTGGGTTTGTGGGACATGGATTTTTGCCATCGTTGATCGTCTGGCCGCCTTTAATTGTAGGACGCCGACTGTTTGCACGCCATGTTGCATGCGGGGACGCGAGGCCATGTGCGTCATAACGCATGCATCTTCTGGTGTACATGTCACGCTGTTTGCAGTGCCAGAAGGGTACACTTTTAGTCCTAACTAAAATAAATAATGTGGTAACATTCTAAACTGAAAATGAATTTATGACAATGTCAGTAGTTGAAATAGTATGACCATTTTTGTGTACAAAATGACGACTTGTAAACAGATGCACCTTTATTGATGTGTTGGGCAATGTTTTGTTTTCAATGTAACATCAACATATTTCTATTGTTTTGTACACCCCCCGAGTACGAATTCAGTTCATAATTGTCGTGTTTAAATGGGTAAGCCCTCTATTAAAAGTCCCCCATGATCATGACTGTTGAAATATAATGCTCCACCTGTTTTGTCGGGATTGTGAATCCCATATTCAATAATTCGTCCGACCTTACAAGGCCACACTCAGGCACACTGTTGAAAACGCCTTGTTCACAAAAGCGATGTGGGCTTTTTCATGAAAACATGTCTCATTTTCGATGACTGTATTCGCGATAAGATTTGGCAATGTAGGGTACGCGAGCACTTTGATTGGTTGAAGGCAGACGTGTTCCTCGGTGCGTTTACGTCTTGTGAGTAAATTACCCAAATTACGCTGATGTTTGTTTTGCGTGTCCTAAAACTGGTCGGTGGGCCATCAACTTCCTCGTTCATAAACTCACGAATGTTCAGATCCTTTTATGGTATAAGTAATGTTGCCACATTGCGGAAATGCGACACTGTCTTGTCTGACAAGGTTGAAAAATTGCAATAACTTGCTGACAAATTATTATGACTCTTTAAATTTGTTATTAGATGATTGTTAATGTTGATAGATAATGGATAACTTTAAATAACTCGTATTCATTTAAAATGTAACAAGGTTTGTGAGTGAATGTCGTGAAGTAGTGCCCAAAAATGATTTGTGGTAACAAATAAACATTTCGGTTCTTGGATTCATGTTTCTCGGAATCCTCTCGGAATCCAAATAAGTCCTTAACGTTCCCCGCCACCCAAAGTATGGCATGTCAAAAAGCAACATAATCGGTTAGCTAGGCTAGGTGTGGTGTGGTGTGTGATTATGTTGCTTTTTGACATGTAATACTTTGGGTGGCGGGGAATTAAGCTGGATCACAACCCTATCACTTTCAAGGGATGACATTTTAAAACACAATTCCAGCCAAACCAAAAGAGATTAAATAAAAATAAAAATTGTCTAAAATAGCTTGATAAATCA
>JAQGAE010000705.1:0-31196 GCA_034696685.1 Julus scandinavius | reverse complement strand
AAAGGGTAGGGGTAGGTCTGCTGGCATGTGGACATCTTGTGGACGGGTGGAGGGTGTGAGGGAGGGAAAGTCGTTGTAAACGCACACAAATGATGGTATTTTTCATGAACAAAAAAGAAATGTGTACCCAGTCCTAAATGTACTTTAATTTTTAAAACCTTGGGAAAGTCAGCAATTATGCCTAGCTTTGTGTCAGGAAATTTCCATTTATCAGAAAAAGCTGGAAAAATATTATGGAATTGATAGCGAGTAGTGCGTGGAACTCTGTAGGATAAGCCTTTGTATGTTCAAAAACAATTTCTGGACTCCCTACTTTTCAACAAAAAAAAAAAATTAGGGATGTGGGGGTCTTGAGCTTAAATGGACACCATGTAGGGAGCATCAAGTCGAGGAATCAACGTAATTTTAAATATCTCCCAACACCAGAAACCTGTGTTCCTCACAAATGTCCTGGAACTTATTCTTCATAACCATCATGTATTGACCAAAAGCTATACTTCCGTATAAAAAACAGAATCTACAGTTTACATGGCAACTGCAAATAAGCTCTATCGTATGCTTTTTCTTCCTTGACCTGACTGATACCAGTGTGAGGAATGGAAAAAAAAATATATTTTACCCCATTCCATTTTACACCCTTGCATGTTCTTTCGGTGATAACCCTCGCTTTTTTTTTCTCTCTTAAGAAATATCATCGTCAAATACAAAATACATAGGTGATCATGATGTAACGCATGAAGGCTTCGTCACTCCGCTGACTTTGCACATTTTCTTCTATTTCATCTAAGTGTCTTTTCCCAATCACCGTGAAAGAGATCGATGTTTATGGCGGGGGAAGATAGAACTTGAGGGAACTAATGGGCTGTCTTGCTCACACTTTCTCACCGCACAGTTGAGGGAGAGAACAGGCGGCGCTGTCAACAAACTATCACTCATGTATTATATACGTCATGCTTGAACATATATCATCTACAAAGGCCTGGCAGACGCCCACCAGTTTATTACTCTTCTAGTACACGAAAAATGAATTGTCACAGGTGAGCACCGTCCAAAACATACATGAAGACTAGAGCACTAAACCATAGAGGATTCATCAAACGGTTATACGATAACAATTTATGCTTTTGCTCCAGAGAATTCTTTATCAAACTCAATCCAACAGGAATTTTGTAAAAGTATTAAAGTGTTTTGAAACTGAAACACGAAGGAGTACACAACAACTGTCATCATCAGTTCGTCATTTTATTTTTTAATCAAGTTTTTTTTTAAATAAGATTCAGCAATTTTGAATGTCTAACATCACCAATTTTACAAAATGCCATTATGTGTTTACACTATGTTGTCGTAGATACAGCAACTGATGCAGGAATTTTAAACCGCTTGACAACATTATCTTACAGAAATATACCAAATAAACAACCAGTTTTGAAAAGCTAATTATCTTTTAATCAACATGAACATTTCTCAGTTAAATTCCTATCTTATGTTTCATCCAAATGTATATTGTCAATTAAAGTGTAATTTGTTTAATTGTTATGTTGCCAAGTTCTGTGCAAGGCGAAAAATAACAATGGCAAAATGAACTTATCTTGCATTATAAAAACTTGAAATTCCGCCAAAAGATTTAATGATTTCCATCTTCAAGAATGCAATATAGGATTCATTGAGTCTGAATGCCAATTGCGGTTGGTCGATGGCCATGACCATATATAGAATGCTTTGCTACACCGAGCAAGGCCTATGTGCATTCTGACAAATGAAAAATGACTAAGCGTTACAAAGCTTTGGTGTTAGATGTTAAGATGCATGTGGATTTAAGTCTGCTCCTAAGCTATTATTCATTGGAGCAGACCCGATGTTCCTTTACATCTTTTTACAATTCAACCTATAACTCTCGTTTGAAGGACTTAAGATTTTATAGACCATGGTCAGAAGAGAGAAATAACAAGCTTGAAGGGGACCGCATTGGATCACATCTGTAACCCGAATAAATCTCGAGGAAAACCAGAGATCCTTAAAAGTCCATTTTAAAAGAACATAAGAGAGCAGAGGAAGACTTCCAACAGAAAGCTTTATAGATTTTTGTATAAAACTGAAAAAAACGTGAGGAAACAAAAGAGCGTTAAGGGGCATTCTAATATTCATGTCCAAGCATGTACTCTTATGCAAGGCATCATATTCGAAAATCATATAAAAGAATATCATCATGTGAAATTTACTTTTTTTAGGAAGGATGTTAATCGCCCGGAAGAAGATTTGAGAAATGCAAGGAGATCTAGTCTGGTCAATAAGATCAATAAGAATTCCATGAATTTCTAGAATATCGCCTTGATAATTATTCCAGAAAGTTCTAACACTCATCTGAAGTCACGTTCTGACAATTTTTTTTATCAATGCCAGATAAAACTTGTATGATACACAGTAACAAGCGTATCCAGTATACTTTTTATCTGACCCTCATACTCTGGATATTTCGAACCTAGAAGAGCGTAAAAGTGTCAGTTAGCTGCAAAATAAATACTGGAAAATATAAACACGTTCTAACAGTCCATGTATGGGAAGCTTATGGGTCAAGAAAAACCCATTTGAAAATTGCGCTGTTTTTTGTTTTTTATATATCGAATAGCTCAATCGTCAAGAGATACAGGGCCATCAATGTGAGTTTTCGAGACTAGCTCTATTATTTACCTAAAATATTTGGTTTTCATCCCCCAACACGGTAGATTTCGAGTCACGAACTTCCACTTCTGGGGAATTTATGACCGAAAAGGAAAATGTAGCAGACCCGTAAAACGATAATCGATCAACCTTGTTTTGCTCAAAACTTTCGACCACATTACGACACACACGTACGACTCCGTGTCCACATCGCAAAAAACAGCTCACAAATCCAATCAGGCAGGTACAGATACCGTATATACACTAGCATTCGGATGAATTCAGAATGGGAGCACATCGCATAAAAAACGCAAAAGTACCGTAATAAATGCAGTGTGTAAACTAAGTTTATACAAAGTATATACGATCTGTTTTACCCTGTGGCCTTAAAAAGGTTACTTTAACACCTAATAAACCTAAACGTATATATCCACAGAATAGTATATCTCTTTTGGCAAGACACAATGAAAATTTATTATACAGAAGGAACTTTAAGACTACACCAAAAACTAGAAAAATCTTTCAACCATGAATTCGTAAAGATGCTTAACTTTTCAAGTACTTCTTATTTTAGGCTTTTAAGGAATAAATAGGCGATATTAACATACCAATTTCTAGTATTATCGCAATCATAAATCAAATGGATGAAGACAAAATTGATTCGAATTTAACATATATCGAATAAAGTAAAACTGGCATTTAGCGCATGCAAATGAATTCCTATAGCAACAAAGCATATTTCCTAAACTGATACTGGAAACAAATCAGGAAATGACCAAAAGGTCAAATTTGAAAGCGTAGATTCGCAGCCCTTTCATTGGTATTAAATGTAACGTATAACGCCATGCTGTCACGTATGTATAAAAAATAGCTATGTACGCATCTGAATTATGGATTTGGCGCTATCTGATGAAGTGAATGCGAAACTGGAGTTTGTAACGGTATCAGCATCAGACGTGGTTTATATGCATCGAAGCTACAGAATGTAGTCAGGTGCTAATGCGAATTCCATTTTATATGCATTACCAGAGTTCCTGTAGGATATGTCAAAGACCAGGCATTCAATATAGCATATAGAATTTTATAGGATCAATACATGACACAATACAGAAATTTATGAATTTATCGAAGTGAATCTCTTTTGAGACCATATTAATGCAAATAATCGCATGTAAACAGTGATATAAACCGTTATTCAGCTACGGCATGAAAAATATACTCAATATTCAGTGAATTTTTAAAATATATACAGCTAAAAGGCGTGTGAAATACCTTAATATTAATACAAAATATTTTACGATTGATTATCATTCTAGGTTTCTCTATACATCAAAGGTGTTACGAATACATTACAGGTAATATTCCAACCCTATAACCTCAACAGATTATACAGTAGAACCTGTCTAAATGCATCCTGATTAAATGAATAACCTCTCCAAATGCTTAAAATGTGCCGGTTCCGACTTGGGACCCATTTAAAAATTAATAAACCTCCATAAAGTGATAATGAATTATTTTTATAGGCCCCCAATGATTTTTTTAAGTGAATATCAACAATTGAACTGCAAAAAATATCAAACTAAGATGAGGTTACCACTTAGATTGATACGTTCCTGGTTGGCATTGAAAAACTCAATAAGTGCAGACTCCATATCTGACGGCCCGTAGACTTTTAACATATAGGTTTGTGTTGTCATATTTGGCTACATGCTATGTTGACTTCTTCGGTGTTCTAGAGATTGTGGCCTGGCTGACCTTAATCATGTAATTTGTCTCTAGCCACTGTACGAGTTCCTTGTGTACTGTCCCAGGGATATACGGACAGAATCTGTCATTGTAGTATATGTTGATACTTTAGACGCCATTTTTTTATGTAGGCCTACACAATTATAACCAAATGCTACAGACAGGGAGATAGCAATTACAGTACTTATACATTCATTAAAATGGTTGCCTAACTGGCTCATCTAGGAATGGAATAAGGGGCAAGTCCCCATTTGGCAGCTGTATGTGCGCATGTCTGCTGACGAACCTGTCCAAACGCATAACCTGTCTAAATGCATATTTTTCACCGGTCCCAAGAGTATGCAATTAGACTCTACTGTAATTATCTTTGGAAACCCTTACTTGAAAAATGATAACTAATAATTATATTTAGTGAAATCATTTTATGTGAGAATCGAAAATTCAGCTTCAGTTTCAATAGCATACATGTATTTAATTCCTCTTAATATTAATTTCAATTCAGGCCATACAGTTACTAAGCGACTAATGCGATTTGAGTTAAACGACCAATTAAATTTAAACTGGTTGGTAGACAGGCTATTATAAATAAATTACAATAATGACTAAAGGTCACAGAGTAAACAGGTTAAAATGTCATATAGAGTTAGATAATATAATTTTGTTTCATGCAATGTATATGTAAATGCTACATTGATATAGTGTTCAAACGATGGCACGTCATGGAAGCAGATTAGGCGAAGTCACAACTAAAGCATTTGAAAATATATATATATGTTAATATTAATTATCTGAAGCTTGGACTGTAATCCAAGTTGTTTTGCTGGAACAACCTTAAAAGATTCTGCAAAACACAAACGTAATATCCCACCATTTGCAATCGTCAAGACTTCCGTTTCTGCATTTTTGCCCAGAGCAGTCTTTTGATCATTTCAGCTTTTGACGTTTGAAACCATCAGATTGAACAGCACTGTCGACGACGTACTTTAAAAAGATAAATTGCTTTTGCATCACGTCCACGACTCTGACATGTTCGAGATTTAAAGATGGTTGCCCGGCGGCCTGAATCCACTCAACGTACAGTATTCTGCTTCAATTTCAAGAATAGCACCTAAGCAAGAAATGGGAATATCCCCATCAGCCCTTAACGTTCATAGCGACCATATATAGACACAGAAGTTCATCCAATCCTAGTTCAAAAAGAACTAACAATGATAAAATTGTATACATATGTATGTATATAGAATAAAAAAAATATCTTGTAATTTTATTGGTTAGACAAATAGCTTTGCAATGACATAAAGTGAGCTCCAATAACTTTCAAATTGTCAATGCGTTGGATTTAACTGCTAAGATGTAATAGATATATAAGAACACTTTCTTAGAATAAACAGGTGCTCATCTTTGAGCCCACGAACGTCGCTTACTGCTTAAGAACAAAG
Source organism: Julus scandinavius (assembly GCA_034696685.1). NCBI lineage: Eukaryota > Metazoa > Arthropoda > Diplopoda > Julida > Julidae > Julus > Julus scandinavius. Next base: position 25,353 of record JAQGAE010000705.1, on the reverse strand, counting down.
AGCGCCGTAACTCTCCAGCAAAGCATGCAGCAAAAGAGCAATTACAAGAACATGCATTTCAATAAGAAACACGTGTCTCTTCTAACTTTTTACTTTTAATTTAATTCCCTGGAAGGAACGCATTAGCATTAACCATAATACCCATAATTATAAAGAAGCACTAGTGCTTGCCATCAAATTGATAGTGCTCAAGTGACACGCGTGACACCCTCACGCCTGTGTTTGATGTCTCCTTGATTAAAAACGTCTTGAATGAACATCACCATCAGAAAAGCGTACTTTCGTTTCCATTTAATTGCTTCCAAGAAGAATATGCTCCAAGTATACTCGGTTGGGGGCAAATTTTGAAGAAAAAAAAGATACAAGTAGACGGGTTCATAATTTAACATCTCATAATAAGACATGTCCATGCAAAAATACCAACAAGAGCACTCGTGTTCGAAAGCAAGCTATAATGTGTTTTTTTGACAACCCAATAAGTAGGTTCAATTTATGCATAAAAACATGGTTGCAGTTATTTCAATGTTCCGTTATTAAACTGTCAGACATCGAAAAACAGGCGTCTGTAGAGTGCTTCGCGTGTTCAACACGCCTTAATAAGCTAATTAGCATGAAACGTTAAGTATTTTTTTTTTGGACAAATATTAACGAGGTGCTGACTAATTTCCATGTTAATTTATAGAACCACAATTGATGTGTGTAAAAACGTACTACATTAGGCCTCATCGTCCTAGGAGTTGAGGAATTAGACCTCAATGTTTTTGGCAGGGTTACAGAGCTAATGCTTCAACCAGTGTTAGCCAGAATTATAGATAACAGCGCCTATTGTTTTCATTGAAGATTTGAATGTTCGATTTCATAAAAATCCACATGAATGTGGTTATAAAATGAACAGTTTAAAGTCAACAAAAGTTAAACGCAAGTCCTTCGTTGACCAGTTCGTGGTCCAGAAAGATGGCGGTTAGCTTCACCTGATATTGCACTCTATAGCTAACCTCAATCTCCCCTCTCGTGCATTATATCAATACATGTACAGTACATTCTGCAGTTTTACACTTACCAAGTTATTCAAGTCATACTTCGTACCGAAACTAGGTCGATTCAATATTCGCCATCTGTTTTACTTTATCTTAACTAATGTATATATTTCGAGCGAAAATCTGAGAAAATAAAACACGTCGAACACGCCATAAACCAAATAAAACGCAAATTCAAAATGTAGAATTATGGGAAATTTATGCAAATCAATCTAAAAGCGAAACAAGGTCTTGACAATATCCTCACATTATGCAAATGTAAACAAAAAAACGCCCATTTAATGAGCTTTATCTGGATAATACAACTTTAAATCAGGGTTAATGCAAATCCAAATTAAAGGCAGAGTCACTGCAAATAACTGTAATTCATTTACGCGGTATTCTGAGAACGTTTGTTAGGCAAATTTTGTAATTTTGTTATCACGATAAAGCCATATGAGTCGTGGAAAATAATTGGCATACATATTTCATGCACTTATACATACTTATTACGAAAACTATAATCTAACTGTGCATGTAATCTTCACCATCTAAAATCTATATTAAGTTGGTAAAACAATTTTGTTAATTTTTCGGATTTTTGTAGAGTATATAAAATGTAAGCAAAAGGCCCATTGTAAATATAGTCATTTCATTCGCTATGGAAATCACGTGCGTCAATAACTGAAAACAAAATCGGAAAAAACCTCCTTTAATCTTGTTTCAAACAGGGATTTTATTTGTAACTTAAGCATCATATCTATATTTAAGTATCTCGATCAACTCATATACAGGGAAGAATGGATAGTGGCTTCAGATTCAGCTTACTTAAAAATCGTCTATATCCACTCTGATGAGTCTTTGCTTCAAAATAATAGCCTTCCGCCATACACTATAACAGTACAATATGGCGTTAGGATTAACGTGAAAAGATAATAGATTTTTAAGAGCAATTATGTGTTTTATGTCTTCTTATCCTATTATTGGAATTATGAAATCGCCCGATAACAACCCTGAGCCATTAAAACTAGAGAAAAACTTCCCACTTTTGCATTGTACAGCAACGCCTCACTGAAACGACTCGATATAGCATTTGCTTTAATATCACAGACTTAAGTCGATTATTTTTACTGTTGCTTTATGTCTGGATATGCAGTATACACTTTTATGATATATCTGGGCTCTATATTGCAATCCAAAGCTCAAATAAATCTGATAAACCTACAGAGAAAATAAAAGATAGAAAATACATTGTGCGTAGCCTACAGGTGAGATAAAGAGTTCAACAAAAAGAGGATGAAAAACAGAGGAAATAAAACTTGCTCTGGATTAAAGACGATAAATAAACTAAGATAATGCAATCGGTATAATATTTTTTTGGTAGAATCATAACGAATGATGTTCCGCTAAATCTAAATTTTTATCCTCTGTAATCCTTGCCTTGCCACCTTACAATGTTTCCAATCATGTATCCTGCCCTAATCCTGCCCTAACAACGGTCAACCACGAAACAAGCCCTCAATAAATATGGTGCAAGTTGATATATGCGCATACAGGAAGCCATCTGTGTCAGATGTTACCTACTATCATCTCGAAATTTCGGAATTTGGTAATAAATATCGTCCATCATGTAGGTTGAGAAGAGTTTCAACAAACATTGGCACATTTTATGCAGGAATAAGCTTTTTGGATCAGTTGCATGTAGTTGTAGTATATTGCACCATCGCCAATTTGACGTTAAGCGGATCGATAGTCCATTTATATTGTCCAATGGAGTTCACACGCCTAAGTCAAAAGATAAACAAGTCCATAAGGAAAACAGCAAATGCTTCGGCCATTTTAATTCCCATTGATCCAAGAATGACGGTGGTGGCAACAGCGAACCACGTTTACGTAACGCGAATTAATTATAACTGCTGTCACAAAGTAGTGCAGTGTACGGGTCAATTTACTTACAAAGGTTCCCCAGTGAGCTTGTTTTTTGTTGTTGTTTTTTCTGATGGCATACAGTAGGTAATGGATGAAAATGACCATGGAACTAGAACACGTGTATTACAATTTCCATGGAAGGAAAAAATCATTGCACAACGTTTTTTTTTTGTTTTTTTTTTAATCTGAAAATTAACGAAATGCGAATCAGGCCACTGCTTATTCTCCTCGATTATCGATCAGTGCAATTTAAATGCAAATTTTGCGACGAGTTGAAGTGGATACAAGAGTATGTGCAGTAATCAAAGCGCGGGTGCAAACAGGCCTCAGGCAATAACTATACATATTAATAATCGTCATGTATACAGAACTAGTATATTGTGAAACATGTTCGCTAACCCAAATCCTAAAATTGCTTCCTACAAGCATCATGTGTAATTAATGTCCAATCCTAAACTTTAATATTTCAACAAAGGATTTCCCTATGGATAAGAAATTTTGTATTCATATGCACTATTCCTGGTAAAAACATTTACATATCTGGAAATGTTTATTTTTTTAAATGCACTAAGCTATACTTTCAGAAAATTGCTATGCCTATGTTTTCAGTAAAGCAATCACGTATTTTATACCAGAAATTAGTTTCTAAAAATTCCAGATGATGACTTTAAAATACAATATCACGAAACATATTTTAAAAGTTTTGCCTTTACATTTTTTAGTTATTAATACTTGACTACAAATGTCATGCTTTTTTGTGCATCGTCTGAAGATATTACTTATGTCATGTCTTTCTAACAGTAACAGCCATAAGCTGTAGACTAGTGTTCTTACAGATGTTTGGTATGTATTTTATTTAATATGTTTATTTCACCAACAATATATTCGTCTGAAAAGATTTCGTTGGCCATATCTCTCTAAACTAAAGAGCTATATATCGTATTTTGCAACCCAAGGTTTGATGCATATTTTCTTTAAAATTTTATCTCCCCCAACAATATATTCGTTTATTTAGCTTCCTTACATTTCCATTTTTTGACTGTCTGAGGTCGTACTGAAAAATGCAACGTCTATTTTGCTTTTTCTCTGCGTTTGTGCGTCATTCATCGTAACACAGAAAACGTTATGGACAGGAAATGAAATTGACAGAATCATGACATTTATAGCCCGTCGCTCCACTACAACACCGTGTTGGTATGTCACCGAGACCATTGCGTGCCAAAAACCGGCAAAAATGAACACTGACAAAACGGAAAACTGTCCAGAAAACTCAGATAAACGATTTTTTTTTCTCTCTGACAGAAGCATTCGTAGAAAAGAAGCATAAAGGATTTTTGTTTGTATGAGTCTTGCGTATGACTATTGGGTTTAACAGTATCTTAAAGTATATTTTGGAATATTAGGTGTGATCACATCGTGGATTAAATCCAAGATTAATTTCCGAAAAAGCTAATCTTATATTGGAATTACCGACTAGGCCATTTCGGAATGTAGCTTTGTGATTATATTGCTTGAGACACAACAGCTGGAATCAAGCACAACAAAAAACATCATTGTAAACATGAAGAGTATAGTGGAGATTACAGAGAGTAATTACAGAACTGCATTAATCAAAGAGAGATAAACCAGGGACTAAGTTGTTTTTATGATAATCCACCTGAGTGTACTTGTACTTGTAGAAACATTTACTGCACATATAGGCAGTCAATGAATTTGCCCTCTGGATGTATACTGTACAGTACATAGTACATTGTACAATTACAAAAAACACCACATTTTGATGTTTGGAGTAAGAAGAGGGCTGTTTAGAAAATGGTTTGACGAGATTTTAGAAAGACTGCAGCTCCATATTCTCACCTCATTGTATAACGAAGAAGCAGCAATTTAGTCACCTTGGGGATGTGCAGGAAATTTCTGCACCTAAGTCCAGTTGTGTGAAGGATTAATTATAAAGGAGGCACAATGAAAGCCACTGACGTGATTGCCATTTCATCAAGACGCAATTGAGCCTGGGTGTTGAAAAGAGAGAAAAGCCAAGTCTCATTTGGACGAACGCGAAGAAAGTCATGCAGATAAATAATAAGACGCAATCGATGGCGAAAACAGTAAAATCCAATGAGATAAATAGTTTATGAATAGGCAGAGAACAAAAGCCAGCTAAGATAATGCACTCGCCATCAGAATTGTGCTTGGAGAGTTGACGAAAAGCGGATTTCTTACACGTAATATGTAGACACAAGATGCATCAGCAAAGGAAATAGAAATGAGAATAGGGACACACATACAAAAAAGCAGCGAACCAAGAGAGACGTAATCACATTACCTCGCACAAGGTGGTCAGTAGAGCAACGGTGCGTATCATATTTGACCGCATCGCCTACAGACAACTGCATTTAGCAACATTATTTCTTACAAATTTCTCGTTCATGTATATGTATACAGGGTGTCCTACAACTCCATTGTCACAGTCACTTGTGTTGGTGTTTAGGATGTTGACGTCCATCAAGGAGATGTAAAGTCAGTCAAAATATTTTAAATTCATAGTTAGGATTCGGGCCAATCCGTGAAATGCTGCAAATAGATTCCAAATTCGTTCACAAATCCGAATGAAACTTCACAGTCACCTTTATTGTATGCTTGCCTGCACAACACATTTTCTGCAATGCAGGGAAGTTGAACAAACAGTTTTTGAATGAATATGTATGAATGTAGTAATGGCATAAATGCTGTGCACAATGAAGGATAGTATAAAAAGCTACTTTAATATAGTACGAATAACCTGGAAACATTTACAACATGTACAAACATGTATGCTAGACCATGCCACATTGTTCAACTTCTCTACATTGCATAAGTTATGTGCCATGCAGGCAAGCATGCTGTAAAATTTCATTTGCTTGCTGTATTTGCATATGAAATCATTTTGCATCATTTGCAACTACTAATTGACGTCTTTAAGGCCCCTACACACTTAAACGTTTTTCTTATGTTATGTTATGCTATGTTATTTTGACGTCACTAGCAGTCGACTTCGACACACATAAGGAAACATAACAGAATAGAAACAGTTTCTATTCCGACCAATGGGAAGAGAGATGATAAAAGCAGACGGTCTATTTTTCCGACCAATGGGAAGATAGATGAAATTTATAAGATGAAATAAAATTTTATACAAAATGTACCTCATATATACATATATAGCAGACACCGAGTGCAGAATAGCACAGAAAGAGCAAGAGGGAAAGAATGCAGAGAAATATCCTGAAATAGGCGGCGCTGCAAGCTTATGTCAGAAAAAAGTCAACATAGAAATGTGTAGGGTGTTTCCGTAACATAGCATAGCGAAACATAGGCAACATAAACGTAACGAAACGTTCAAATGTGTAGGGGCCTTTAATGTCACATATTAATAGTAACCTTCTAATTTTATATTATAAATAAATGTTTGTAAAAAATGGATGTTTTTGTTGTAAACATTCCTAAATTTGTAATACTTATAAATAGCAGCTCTACTAAATTTCCGTATTTTTTTACCAATTTTGCATGCATGCTCGCCCTATAAGAGTTCTTAATTTTATGAACAGCGGCATGTAGAAGTCTAAGCAACCCATTTACCACTTCCACAAACAGCACCAGTCATGCGAGGCCCACTATCTCGAAATTTGTTTACAAATGCAACCATTAAGTTTATGGTAGAAATGCATAACCGAGTCAGCCATTTCGCGTAATAAGTTCAAATCCAGTGGGAATTACAGGAAATGTGCAACCGACTATAAATCGGAGCAATTAAGACTAAAGCAGTAACCTCTTTGGTTAATAACAGGACATAATAAGACGAAATGGCAGTTTTAAAACTACTGTCTATACACAGAAAGTATGCGTACGAGGCTCCACTGCAGCCGGTATATATAATGAAAGCACCAATAAAACAATGATTTTCAGACCCAGACTGGAGAACATAATCGAGGAATGAGTACGGTAAAAAATTAATTTAGATTATTATGGAAAAAAATCACCATATGTCAGAAGCGTGGAAATTAAAAGAACATTAATTTGCTGAAAAAATAACATTAAACTATTTATGTCATAATAACCATTTAGAGAGCCATGTATCCCTTATGGCTCATCGCCCGTTATATAAAATATTTTAGAGTGTTTTAGGGAATACATTTACGGTATATTGAATATGGTGTGTCGACACATTATGTATATATTAATTTCAGATCTGTCATATATACCACTGAAATTGTTTGCTTATGGCATGTATATAAACATGAATAGCTACTACTTAAAACATATCCAACTCCGAATTAACTAAAGAACTCTTTCTTGGCATATTTTTTTAAAACTTGTTGAACTTATGCACAGTCCAGAAAAGATTCAACACCCTGTAGTTCAATTCAGTGCCCTACAGTCAGCAAATGAATGCCAATCATTTCAGGAGAATGCTCCTACGTCAGTAGCGACTTAGACATCATTGGTAGATTGAATTTTTACTAAATCTGGGCTTTCGCCAGGAAGGTTATTCTTTCCATTGTTTAATCGCATGCAAAAAGAAGGACCTTGTCTTGGCACAAAGCTCGGGCAAAGGATTTGAGTGATTATGACTACTCCTATATAGTGGTCGTTAGGCGTTAAAATATGGAAAACAAGATGTAAATTGCAAGAAATATTAAAAAGTTTGAATCAACCAATTGATAACCCCTTTCGTGTCTGGACCGCAATGTGTTCCAATTTAGAGAGTGGAGCATTTCTGTCACACTCGTGGAATGTTGGTTTTGCCTTTAACAAATCTGGCTGCCCTACGCTGGACCATCTCTATGTCCTGAATATGAACCACCCTGTGAGGGTTCCAAATAGGAGCGCAATATTCCAACATAGGACGAATCAGAGTTGAGTAGTTACTTTATTAAAAATGATCGGGATCATAATAAAAACTTTTCTGTTAAATTATGATTGTTTACATAAAGGGTAAACAGCGTAAATAGCGATTGATCATATGGTCTACATGGTTCATAAACCGGTCAACATATAATTCAAATGGAGAATCGACAATGTGCATGGGGCAAGCAATGTGCATTTCTTGAAATGGTATACCGGTACGGAACCCGGATTTTGAAGACCTAAACCGAAAATGCCCCCCAAAACCTCGTAAAAACTCATATTTCCAGCACCGAAGTTTCGCAATATTCCTGCCAATAAAGCCGGGCCAGTTTGGCGCTATTTTATCACTCTCGACCCAATTGTTCCCGCTGAGACAAACCGCTTTTGCTGGCTATTTGTTCGGCACGTATCGATTGAATTGGATTTATTGGACCGCTGGTGCCAATAATCTGTATCCAATAAAATATCCAAATAGGTTCCCATCTCCATAAAACCCGGAGTAAAGACACAATAGAGCCAGTTTATGGACTGGGGCGCCCGTGGAAATAGCACGCAGATAGAGAGCAGTTGAGAAATCATCTTAGGCGAAACACTAAGGAAAAAGGAGGAGGAGGAGGCTTATGTAATAGACACTTCATAAATGATACCTATTCAGAATGGAATAAGTGGGGAATAAACAGCATGGGCTAGTCCAATCGATGGCAACACAAAGGCGAAGAAAATGGATACACTGTGATCAAGGACGAAAAATAATAAAATGGCTACTACCGTTTGCCTTCTTGGCGCCATTATAAGGAAGCCATCCAGCATCAGACACAAATTCCTGGAACCAAAGGTAAAACGACGCAAGTAGGTCTGGGCGGCGCCAAAAGTGAATGAAATGCTGGCCATGCGAATAGGCGACAAAGTGCATGTATATCAAACTACCACACACATCTACAAGACTACAAACTGCAACGTGCATCTGGATTTTTTTTTGGGGCATTTTAAACAAAGTCAACACTCATCACCCCAACAGCCCAACACCAACATGTAGTCCTTATGTTGCCTGACTTAAAATTACTGAATAATCCATATAAAATGAGTCATGTTCCCTAACAGCCTTCCTACCATGTGGCATTTGCTGGATGACTGTAAATTAAGGTGCGTTTCCACGTGAGATCAACTCTCGTGAGTTACTCGTCAAATTAAAGTCAACAAAAGTTCCCAAACTTAATTAGTTCTAAACATTAAAAAACCCTGAACATAACCATCTCCTCAATGCTCTGGCCATCATCAGGGCGCTTTTTGCTACATTTTTGGCCTAGCTCTCGACAGCTGCTCTCAAAATTCAAACATGATTCGTATTTTGCTAGCTGCTATCAGAGACAGCTCTCGAGAGTTTCTCTCACGTGGAAACGCATTTTAAGGATCTGAGTTGAATTGCAGCATCCATACTGAATTAAACCATCGATGATTGACCATACTGAAAATGTTACATATATTTTCACTTATTTTTTATGTGTTCATAATAAGGTTTCCAACGTCCAGACCTTCTATGTTCAATCGCATCGGTATTATTCCACAAAGCATTATTATGAAACGAACAACAAAGGCTTCTTCAGCAATGCACCATTATCAATTTGCCATATAATGTGATTCTCAATTACAACTTGCAATGTAGACAATAACATACAAAAGATGACCTCCAATCATTGCATTTCCCTTTGATTCTTTCCTCAGAAGAAATCGATTTACATCCCTTTCGTTTTACTGCCTACATGACAAAATTCTATGACGTCAAAACATTCAGAGTTTATTATGAGGTTCCTGTCCACACACATAGTTGTTTCGTGCCGTCAATGAATCATCAATGATATCGATAGTTCTGGAAAGGCCAACATTTCAAATCTACATTTACTTTGAAGTTACCCCTCGCAAGACTTGGACGCAGTTGTTGATAATCATGTACCACAAACCGCCTCCGCTATAACATCCTACACATTTCCCCATGAGGATTTACTCCCGAATAAACTTAATCACGGTTAAAGTAAAAATATTGCGTCGTGAGTTCAGTTTATATAACCCGAAGATTCAACTCGCTTAGAGGCTTAACAACAACCACATCCGAATTTAACTTTGGACCCCTTTTCTGATGCACGGAACCCAATTTTGGAATCCATTGAATCTCCACCTCCAACGCCCCTTTTAATTCAATTTCAATACATTTACCCAAATATACGAAACATTTTTCAAATCCTAGCAAACCCCTTGAAAGTACTATACCTTATCTGAAATTTCTTCTTTTTTTTTTCATTTCTTAATATGCATTCAGTTTTCAAATAGGATTGAAAAAACGGATAAAAAATAGCACTGAACATTTTTTTTTTCGTTTTCTTCTCTTCAGATTTTTAAGACGGATAATCTATCATGTACATACAACGGTACTAAAGACTTAATTCTCGTTCGAGAAGAGTTTCAATTTGAAAAATATGTGATAGTTATCAGAAGTGGAGATAAAAAATTAAACCCGTAAATCAATATTTATCAAATACACAGTGAGTTATTTTCTAGAAAGGGAAACGCGAGATGGAAATCAAATAAGATAAACGAAAATTTAATAGGCAGTGATATCTTTTATAAGTGATTGCAATGCGGTGGTATTTTTAATGCAGTTTTTTCTATACAAATTAATATCGTCTTTAAAATAACAACAACATCCATGACAACGTTTTTTCAATTCTGAAAAACTACCAGGAATGAATCATTCAAAATCATCCATGTCAACAAGTATTGTTCTAATTTTTTCCATTAACACTACAATGACAGATTCTGTCCATTATTTTATAATTTCCATTTTTTTCTTTGACAACTGAATAAAATAGTTTGATGTTTTATAGTATTCTCTTGATTCAGTAGTCATTGAACTTCTGCTACTCAATTATTACCCTTACTAACGACAATGAACTTTTTTTTAAATCCTTCCAATGACTATGCACTTGAAAAGATTTTCTCTGTAAATAAGGCTGCGTTTTTCCAAACTGCATCTCGCACACATTTAACTAAAGCCAGGAAAGCATACGGGGTTAATCGTAATAGTCTCTATTAGTGCTTTTCTTAACAGCCTTCAGCGTTATTAATGACAAAAATGCATCCTCCAATGTGCACTAAACGAAAGCTTAAAACTCAATAAAGCGCTATTAGAATAAACATTAATTGGCCATAACGTAAAAGTGCGTTACTTTGGTAAACTCGCCTTAGTTCCCTTAAACATGGAGTGCCTTTTTGAAAAAATCCCATTGCCCTTTACCTTTAATTGAGTTTAAATCAGAAGCGCTGCATCGATAAACTTACCTGCCCATTAAAAAGGCCCAAAAGTAATTGCGAAATAATGAGCAATAATTGCGAGTTTGAGCTCGACTAAACACGACCGGATCCCGACGTCCGATGGGAGTTGTTCCCAAAACAGCAAATGGTCATTCAGCTTTTAATTAATACCCGCTTTGGCGAGGGAAGATTTTCGAAAGTCTCAACCACATAATGGAAATTACAGGTTCAAATTGCTCGATTATTCATCGGGGGAGAAAACGATTTGCATTTCGGTCACAACGGCCGATTGAAAGGCTAATTATTTGCCATTACATTGCACATTGATAGAAGAGCTATACATAGGCCGAAATCTCTTCATCAACCCATAAAGGCAAGCTTTCGCTTTGCTAATTAGGTGAAAGTGGACTTTCTAAAACAGAATAAATCCCATGCATTATACGAATGGATTTCTATCAAATTACTGAAATGAGACATTTCTGAGGGACTGTCATGAGAATCTTTTGACCATCAATCAGTTGAGCTATTTTCTTTAACTGCTTCCATGTTTCTTTCTTTGTTAAGATTAGTTAACGACCCTCACCAATTTAGTAAAAATAAGCTAAAGTGTCTGATGCAACCACCTGGTGAAACATCAGAAGATTATAACGATAAACATTTGGCAAACTTTTGCAAATTTACAGCTGTTTGAATTCTTCAAACATTGTGAATCACATTTCTCAAGCTTCACCAACTCATTATGCTGATAAAAAGATTAATTTTGTCGGTTCTGAAAGATCCAACGTAATAGACACCGTGAAACACGCTTTAACAGAAGCCATACTTTAAAGGAGTATTTGTGTGAAACATCGACTATATATGTCTTATTAGTATAGAACTGAAATATCACATCGCCTACACATTTTTAGAACAAAACTGGACCAAATCGATATTTAAAGCAATCACTCAAATGCATCGTGATACCTAATTAGAGCAAATTAATCCCGATTTAGAATTTCATTTTCTTATCTTGAGTTACTCGGTCTTAGAAATACTGGCGGTTCATAGAAGGTGAGGCGTTTTAATGCTCCTTAATTAATTTAAAAGTGCAATTCAGAAAGTTAACTGGATATTAATAGTGACATTATGGCATATAGCGCTGGTGCGAGCTCCTCTGTTATGACAATTTGGTTCAGTTACATTTAGAAATCTGTCGGGATAAATATATGCAGATTAAATAAGATTTTCTCCGCTAATCACGTCCAGAATTAAATGCAAATAACGACATCTTTGAACTCGTTTCGCAATTGTACAGAGGAAATAAATCCGATGGATTTAATAACTAATTAAAATAACCTAGCATCTCGTATCTCACATTAATAATGAATGAAAATTCTGTTGACATTAATAAAAAAGCTCAGTCGGCGATGAATGGACAACCTTTGCACTTCACAATGTTACACATTAGCCATTCCATGCAAAATCAGCCAATACAAAACCATGACCGAATTATGCCGATAAAATACCCTAGCTTAGTTAATAAATACAGTGGAACCTCGTTTACGAACTAAATCCGCTCCTTGACCCTGTTCATTAACTGAAAAGTTCGTGATCCGAATCAATTTTTCCCATTGCAATTAATGAAAATCCAAGTAATGCGTTCTTTGTCCTAATTTTTTTTACCATGTTATGGCTTAATGTGTGAAAATAATACAGAAAGGAAATAAACATAACAGTAATATTAAAAGAAAGCAGTTTAATATATACATCCAAGATTTCCAACATTATAGGAAATAAAGACACCCACGTGGTGTCGTCATGCTGACGTTGCTGTGAATCAAGTTCATTTGCAGATTCTGTTTAAGAAATTTACTTTAACAAACATTGTTTCCATTTGGAAAATTTGTATTATTCTACTCTATGCTGTTGGTAATTATATGATTAAGTCTCAAATTGACGTCATCAATTGGTTGTCATTTATTGTATCTGTAATTGGCGTGGATAAAACAAGAAACGAACTTTTGTCATATTTGCAATGTAGGCTATATCCTTGAAACTAATATCGATTTTAAATTGAACCCTTGGAAATTATAACAGATTTTTGACGTTTCTTGCATTTGGTAAAACTTATCCGTAACAAAGATGTTCTCCTGGAACTAAATAAAACAATGACAAAAACTCGGACCTTTGATTGGTGGTCCAGAGAAATGTGTTCGTGCATTGAAGCATCGTTCGTGAAGCGAAACAACAAATGGGGTTTGTTGACCAATTTGTTCGTAGATAGAGACGATCGTAAACCGAGATTTCACTGTCTGTATTTTTAACACTTTTGGGCTGCAACAACCTCAGATAATATACAATTAAAATATGTATAATGAGCTCTATTGTAATTTGTTCTGATATGGATTCAAAACGTGATTTCAACAACAAATTCTATCAAACTGTTCGAAATACTAACTCCATCTGTTCCATACAAGTACAGTGATAGAATCCCACCATTACACACCATATACATATTAACCAATATTTTTAAGATGTTTATGCAGATCGACGAGTTTGATCTCAAACCTAAGTTCAGGGGTGATGGAGAAGTCGTGTCCAGGGTTAATTTAATAAAAAAAAAAATGTCCAGACAGACTAATGGGCGTTAATCGCGCCAGTCCATCGAGTATTTTTGCAGGAAGGAGAAACTAGGTTCGATACTAATCCGTGGTCATCGTAATAATGGTCAGTGCAATTTGGTTGAATGTAGCAGCAGCAGCAGCAGCGCAAATCCCTGGCTCCCAATTTCTCTTAATCCTCATCCACCCCCTCCCTCATCTCACCAAGCCAATTTCGTTTTCTTCTAATTCCAAAAGCAAGTGCTAATGGCTTTTCTTCGGGGCTAATCATTTCCAAATGCTCTGGCGAGGACAGTTAAAAAGGCCGGCCATTTTATGGCCGTCATCAGGAGGCTCTTATCAGCGTATTAGATGCTAATGGTCAGCCGGGCTCAAGACTCGATCCTAAGCTCGGTCGAGTTTAATCAAAATGTGCATAGGAATACAGCGTTGAGCGAACGAGGTGCTGCTGGTGGATCAGAAGGATAAGAAGGAGGAGGATGAGGAGGAGGAAGAAGAGGAGCCTCCTCTCTGCGGACTTAACCCTGTACTGCCAGCGGATTATGCGGACAAATGAAAATGAGACGACCAACACCAACGGCCATCGCACGCTGATGGACACCAGATTGCGCGCGTCATCCGACCATAATCAATTGAATTAGAAAAGAGGATTTGGAGAGTGAAGGAGAGAGAGAGAAGCCATGCTTAATAAACAGAGGACACGTAGAAAACCACTGACACTCAGGGGGGAGGGGGGAGAAAAATTGGAAGAATGAATAGGATGGGAGACACTGTACAGAAATGACTCATAATGGAGGCCATGGTCACGGTTCATTTTCTTGTTTGAAAACTCTCGATTATGGTACTGTGTTTTTATTCAATCGACAACAACAACAACAAAGCCCAAAGGACTTCTTCAACAACATCTTACAACAATCCATTTGAAAGCTAGGGGTAATATTTAAAGGGTGCTTAACGATGCTCAGTACCTCCAACGGTATATGAGTTGTGAAGAACTTCAATTGGGAGAAATCTTTAAAGACATAGTTGAGGACCTTAAACATTTTCAAAAATTCCTCATGTGTTTAGATAGCTTTAAAGACATAGTGGACGAGGTTAATTGAAAAACTAGCAACTCACTGGCATTTTCAAAATGTCCTCATTTTGTTCGATTTCAAGTAGGTATGCCATAGCCTTATAGAGTTACTTAAGTGATAGTTAATTTCCATATATCATCGTGACATCACGCTTACTTTTTCTCATTATTTATCAATGCCATTGCTAACTTTATATTTAATTATAGCCGAGCTGCCAGGTAGAGCATTACAACTTTCTGGCACGTATAGCGTAATATGTGCCTGTCATTCGACAGACAGACTTATGAACCAGATTCTAATAGTGTACATCTCCAACAGTCAAAAAGCAAGGTACCTTCGAGCAAGATGCATCAAGAAATTGGATTTTGAAACGGCAGCAAAATCTTGCCATTAATCTCGTTTACTTCCAAGGTAATTAGACATTGATGGAAGAGTTCTCAATTTGGGTGGCAATTGGAGTAAAAACAAACGAAGTTTCTCGCTCTTCCAACATTGCTACTAATCATTCCTTGCAATAAAGACAACGATATGTAACAACAACAAAAAACAACTTGATGGACAAAAAATTCCATTGAATCTCTGGTGTGAAGTCATTAACCACACAACACAAACTTGTTATAAGCAATGGAAATGTTTTTGTGCAATGCTAAAAATAATTACATCAGGTGGATATCTGCACTTGCCACAATGGAAATTCTATGTTAAGCCTCATGCTACTATACAATAGAACCTGTCTAAATACATACGCTTAGGACTGGTGAAAAATATGCTTTTAGACAGGTTCTACTGTACCAGGGTGTCCAAGTGAGAGAAACTCGACATTCTCTCGATAGCAGTTCTCAAAGTAGCACGTGCAAAAATGCGCGTGCTACTGTTTGAGAGCTGTCTATGGAATTTAGCACAAGTGGACACGTGAGCCCTGGCCTCTCTGATAGCAGCTCGCAAAAACCGAGCCATATTCGAATTTTGAGAGCAGCTGTCGAGAGTTAGGCCAAAAATAAAGCATTTGGGGCATTGAGGAGATGCTTATGTTCCGGGTTTTTTAATGTTGGGAAATTTAGTGGAATACGAGATGTGAAAACGTGGAAACGCACCTTAATAGTTAAATCCAATAAAAACAGTTTTTCAGCATTTTTCACTATGTATTTTTTCCAGCAGTCATATGGAAAGCTCCAAGCTTTAAAAATAAACAATTTGGCCCTTCAACATGTAAGTTCGGCAACTTAATGAGCATACATTCTGCCGAAACCGAGACTTGGTCAAAACTGAAATTTTTAACACGAGTAACTCACGAGAGTTAATCTCACCTCAAAAGTAAACAGTATATAATGACATGGAATTTGTTTGGCGCCACTGGTGGCGCGACATGTTATTTTGACAGAAGCCACCCTGATGCTTATATCTTAACCTTTGTTAGAGATCAGATTTATAGCGAATTATCTTTTCAAAATCTTTCGGATACATCAAGCCCTTTGTGCAGCGCTCGCATAGGCTATTAAGACTTGGGTTGAGTGGGCGTGCATATGGAAGAGATCCTCTTTCATTTCTAATGAAATGCATATCGCCAAAGTAAAAGAGGCTCCCAATCTATACATCTTCCGAGAATTTAATGTCTTTGACATAGTTTTGGTTAGCGACGTTCCCTTCACTAAATGGAAATCAATGAAGAGCATCGTCCGTGTTTTTTTGCGGATGGAGATGGAATTTCAACGAGGTGTAGGCTGGCTGGAGCGCCTTAAGAACCGACTCGGATCTTTCCTAAATTAACTTTCAACTTAATAAGCATACGACGATGCGTCTTCAGACTGCATTCCTTCTCCTCCAACAAAGACCCACAATGCACAATATGACATTCCTTGGACTTTATGAACCCGAAACTCGTTGCTTATAAAATTCATATTACACGCAGTCAGCCGCTGCTTGCTTCTATAGAGAAAACGAGATCACAGACATCACTTTTAATGCAATTTTCATTAACGTCGCTATATATTTATACTCAACTCGTACACTCTACATAATGGACGAACATTGAATTGACCTGGACGACCATCGTCAGAGTTTCAACTCAGCAATACTCAAATGCAAGAAGAATAGGGAAGCATTGTTAATCTCACATGGAATAATAGACATACACGAAAGGGGAAAAAAAATTTAAGATTAAATTCCATTGACGTCATCGGTGACATTATTCTAATGGATATCCTATTTGATATTGAATCGGCAGCGCTTTTATGTTTGAAGCCAAAGCAGTGTCTTTGTTTTCATGTTTATTATGAACAACACATTCGAAGAACTGTGCCATGGTATTAACAGCTATCAGATGCATATCAGAGAGGATGGTTCTTCTGGAAAACGAGCCCAAACCACAAATGCAACTGTTTGTCAGTTCCATCCACGCATGGTTTACAATATCTCCGCAAAATTAAGCAGTTTTTCGCAGGAAATATAATTACGCACACCATATGCCTTAGAATATATGGCAACATATTAGTTAATCCATTAGGCACTTTCTCTCTATAAAATTAGAGGGGAATATTTTGGCTCATCTAGTCATGAACAGGGTCAGAAGAATTCGAGTAAATTGGTATTGATTGCGAGTTTACGGTTAAATAAATCAAGTAAGTGATTACGAGTAGAAGCTCTTGCCTGATGCTGCAGAAATATAATCGATTACAGTTGCAATTCACATAACGTTTAGTAATATTGATTACGATTTCCAAGACACTCAAATTAATAATTCATTCTGCCTGTAGCGTTTTTGTACACCGCATGATTTTGGATTTATTTCTTATAAATAACCAAATATGAAAAGCAATCTTTCACGATGTACACCCATATAAACAAGTTGACAAATGTATACATACATAAATGTACAAAAAACCTGTTACTACTTGCCAGGTGCTTGACACGAAAAATAACATTACCCTAACTACTATATGAAACCAAAGGACTCGAAATGGTCATACTGCAATCATAATTTTCCAAAATATGACTCGCCAAGTTACTTTCAAATCCAATTTTGAGAATCGTCACAAGATTACATTAAAAAGTGCATTTTCTAATTATGAAAACCCAATTAAATTTGAAAGTGTATGAGAAATTTGCATCAGCGAACATCTTTGATCTCTTCAAGTTCTTGTTCCCTTAGTAGCACGCGGTATACTCTCCAGGGCCAGAAAATTAATGCCTTTGCTGGAGGGTTGTCGAATTCATTACATTTAAGTCACCGTGTTAAGTACAAAGTCGTTAATATTTCACGAAAAGAGGTTTTTGGTGATACGAGCACGCTAGAAAACATCCAAATCCTCTTTAAAGCTTTTAAATTAATTAAGGCATTTGGAGTCAGGCTCTGCAAAATGTCAACTCGAAATTACTCAGATGGGACTCTTATCCGCGTTGTAACGAGGCGCGCTAAAACAAAAAACTTAAACAGAATGGCACAGAAAGAGTATCAATCACAGGAAATGGCGGACGAAATTAATTGAAATATTATCTCAGGTACAAGTACCAACGGCTGATGATGAAACGAAAAACAAGACTGCTACAAAACCGAGCATTAACGCGTAATGAATTGATCGTTGCAGAATCTACCAATGTTCTTGAAATTTTCTATTTTAAGATAACTATATAGAAAGCAAAATTTATTCTAATGAATTATATTACTGAAGGAATGCAAATTTTCCCCTGTACGTTCTTCGCAATGCGGGCTTGGCAAATTAATTTGTCACACCTTTGGGAGTGAGTAAACATTTGTACAAACTTGCATGCATGGATCGAAACCCCCACGGTTTTAAAAGTTACAAAGCATCTATGCTGGAGCAATGCACTTTTTTATCTCAAATAATTGATTTCACCAGGATAAAGGCGGCAGTCGTTAAAGGTCCTTGACAACAGCCACGAAGCGCTTCAAAAAAAAATCTTTAAACACCTTTTCAAATTCACTATTATGACTATCCAAGCGCGTATAGTATGTATCGAATCTCCATTCTTCGCGGTATGCGAGTGTCTATAGAAATAGACTTTATTTTTAACATTTCAAATTCTTCCATTCCGTAGATTCCTTCCGTACCTATTTCATGGACCCCTTTCCTGAGAATCGCCCAACGCCCCCTTGCGTCCATTCACATGTATACTTGACACTGGTGAAAGTCGTTCAATATGATGGATGAGTAACGTCGTCTGTAATGGTCTGAATGGGAAGATAAACGTCTGCCTTTCTGATACGATGGGATTGGCGCTAAAAGGGACAAGGGCAGAAAAGCCTGAAGTTGGACAATGAAAGATACGGATTAGAAATGCAATCCTTCTTGCCCTGTCCTCCACCAGCGACTCGCATGGCCGACTTTAAAGTGGATACGCCTAGGATGGCTTAGGTCAGACATGGACCATCCATAAACAAGCCGTCCCTACTGTCCCATCTTCTTCTGGAGATGGCATGCATAGAAAATGTAGAGCTAATCATTTCCAAGAAATATGTCCCAAGAAAGGAAGACATTATGCAAATTATAGGGATTGGACTCTGCAAGATGACTAACAACAACTAAGGACCATTCAAAAGGACGTCCCCGAAATTCCTTAAAAACTTGACCCACCTTACCCCCTGTCCATTTTAGCCCAGACCCCTTCCCCCGTTATGGATGTCCATTCTTTTTTATTTTTATTTTTTGAAAAGTAGGGTGTCCAGAAAATTTATTGGAACATACAAAGGCTCATCCTATAAATTCTCAAGTATCCATCATCTCACTGCCAATTCCACTTTTTCAAATCAACGGAAATTTAGTAACCTCGAAGGGAAATAACAGCATACAATTGGTGTTTAATACAAAGTTAGGCATAATTCCCGTACTTTCCCGAGGTTTTAAAAATGCAAGTACATTTGGAACTGGGGACACATTTCTTCTGTTGTCCATTTCCCCTTTCACTGACCGTTAAAACTCATACAGAAAATACAAAAACGGAAAAATATCATCATTAGTGGACTTCCATAATAGTGGCCATTGTGTTCACATCCAAGCAGACTCCACCCACACCAACTCTTGAGCACGTACTTTTTGAATGACCCCTAACAACAACCAAAGAAAAATTGTCAACACCCTTTCTCTTCAACAATAAAATTAACTTTAAAATTAAGCAGTGTGGAGCTAGAGGATCATGCATTAACTTAGTTATGCTCAGTAAAATTCCATTTCAGCAAGATTTTGTTCCACTACATGCAGAAAATAGAAATGATGATATCCTGCTTAATGCAGAGGTATATACATAATAGCCCTAATGGAAGTCATCAGCCCTGTTGCTATGCTATTTGTAGATACTTCTGTTATATGAAGAAGAAAAAAAATTGCTATAACATCCGAAAGAAGAGTGGTCTAATTATGCTCATACTGGTTCAATGAATTGAGACACAAATATTAATAAGAACTGGTACATCAAACTACATGAAAACCTAAGAACTGATCTCAGCCAGAAACTGATCTGTGTCATCAAAGCAAAAAAAGATGGACTATATATAACAAAGAATAAAAGTCCATAATATATGTGCATGAAAAAAAATGTAAATCAATACGTTTGCGTTTTGCAGATGGGAATCTCCTCTGATAGAAAAAAAAAATATGGAAGGGGGGTGGCGCAGATTTTAAAACCTGCTTATTGAATTGTACCCAGCTTTTCCCTCAATTCATTTCTCAATTGCACGAGTTCTAAAGTGACTAATATAGCTGCGAAAATCGTCACTTGATCCATTTAGAGTCATTTGCCTGCACTTGACAGTTGCAAATCTCAGGTTATCTATTTTGGCGGTGTCTATACGGCGTATCTAGTAAAAAAAAAACTACTATAGGAATGAATGATATCCAAATGTAAGGAAGATTTAGGAATAGAAGAAATAAAAAAACCGTTCTAGACCTTCGTTTGAATTATAGATTGAACAAGGTACGTGAATAATCCCAGGTATCGCTTTATAATAAGCTGTTTTATACTCATTCGTTGTATATGGTAAACACTCAAACATTCAACTCAGCATATTTCCAGCAATAGGCTGAAGCCCAATATTTGAATTGTTAAATTGTCAATTGAATTCATTGATAATTTAAAAAATGCTTCACTCAACATTTTGCAAAATGCGATTAATATTAGGGTGAGCCTATAGTTTGAATTTGAATTTCAATGAAATTCGTTCCAAATGTGCTTAAAATGTGATGGACATTGTATTGATTTTTCTATCAATCAGTTGTTTAAATCCGCTTCAATATTAAGCTTCTTTGAATCTCAAAACAATGTAGCTGCCCAAGTTACATTGGAAATCAGCCAAATACAGAGTAGCCTCGGTTTACGTACTTAATACGTTCCTTAATTGGCCCTGTTCGTGAACTGAAAAGTTCGTAATCCGAAACGATTTTTCCCAATGCAATTAATGTAAATCCAAATAATACGTTCTTTGTCTCAGGTATTTTTTTAAAACACGTTATGGCTCTGTGTGGAAATAATACAAAAAAGAAACAAATAATAGTAATATTAGCAGAAAGCAGTTTAATATATACCTCCATGATTTCCAACATTATAGGAAATAAAGCAGGGCCGTATATATGTACGATTACATTTCGGGGGGGAGGGGGGATGGCATATGGTCCATTATGGTCCTCGTTTTTACCTTCGAAAAATTACGTTTATACCATATGTAGAAAAATTGAGTTTTTAGCATACGAAATTGCGTTTTTACCTTAGAAAAATCGGGGGAAATTGGCGGATTCGGGTTAAAATTAGTAACTTTTTTTGGATTTCGGGGGGGAGGGGGATCTATCCCCATGATCCGCCCTTATATACGGCCTCGTAATACAGACACCCACGTGGTGTCGTCATGCTGACGTTGCTGTGAATCAAGTTCATTTGCAGATTTTGTTTAAGGAATTAACTGTAACAACAAGGCCGTAGGTATATGTCATCAGATTTGGGGGAGGATAGGGTCCAGAATCTTGGAATGGGCCATTTTGGCCATTAGCCCAGGTGAACTAAAAATTGCGTTTTTACCTAAGAAAAATCGCACTTTTAATGCAGATAATTTGCGTTTTTACCTTAGAAACTTCGCATTTTCACCTTAGAAAAATTGCTTTGATCTTAGAAAATTCTTAGTAAATTCCCTATTTTTCAGCTGTATGTGCCCAAGTCTGAAGCAATATCTGATAGTACACCATTGCTCGAAATTGATGTCACTTATTTTTAGAACCCACTAGGAAAACCATTTCCTAGATCAACTCGTACTGAAGGCGTATCACATGTTCATCGATCTACCGCCCCTCCAAGTCGCGCATCCCCGTTGTTGACAGATAGAACCCTACTGTGCCAGTCTCATTACTTAATTTACACACCTCGTATTACGTAGTTAGAATTGGATATGTCTCAACTTTTTACCATGTGAAATTATAAAGTTGATTATTTACCGTCATTAAAAGGTCTATAAACACGATCTACCCAGACGCAGAAAAAGCATTAATTTGATAAATTAAGTATTGGTGAGCAAAACCCTCCCCTAAATGATATGACTGAGATCCATTAACTATTTTACTTTACACAAAATCCAAAAAAAAACCGGCATATTGACTTTCTTTCTCTAAAAAGCATTACTTTCTACATTATATATATATAACAAAATTTGCTAAACTAGCTTCATTTTCAAAGATAGAACTTGTCATCCATAAGCTTGATCATATCATTATCAGTTATACCCTATCTTATTCATCAAACATTCAAATGAGGAATGCATGCGCGTTCATCAAGGACTCAAGGTATGCAGATAAATTATTCAAACGAGTGGGGTTATATTGGATCATGTTTGCATTTAAATTGTATGGCTTCAGAGTTGATATTCACCCAGATAACAAGGAACAACCCAAAAGAGATTTCTTCAAATGTGCCTTCTGCACAATTATGTTAATTATTAGTTCATCATCATTGGTTAGCACGATGGCTAACGTATATTTTGATACTGACAATTCTAAATCTGGCATTATTGGCATTTTATGTGGTATCGTGGTAACAACACTGATGTGCAGTTCTTATACTCATTGTTTAATCTATTTTAAAAATTACAACACATTTGTATGGGAATTGGCTATTACTTTAGACAGATTGTTTCCAAAAAAACGGATAGATGGACTCAAGAAATATATGATAAGAAACAGCTTCATCCCGACCATTTTTTTTCTTATGTATGCTATTCTCATCATTTTCATGTCCACTGCATATAACACGAGTTTATTCATGTCACATTTGAACATAAAGTACAGCGAACAGCCACTTGTTACAATAGCTTTGATAGTGTTGGGTACAATGATTATCACTATCGCTTTCATTTTTTGTAGTTTTTACCTTTTTTCCCAATTTTTTATCTTAATAACATGCCAATTGTTTCATTTGGTTTTAAACACCATAACACTAAACCAAAATTATGATAGTGTTTGCATGAAAACGTTGATTAGACAACGGAGAATGGAGCATCAAAATCTGTCTATCTTGATCAAGCAAGCCAACGACTTCATGTCATTCATATTTACTTGTGATTTGTGTACTTACATATTATTGAATATAACGATCTTCAAACTTCAGGGCATACAAACGCCTCTTACCGAGTTTGTAATTGCACCGATTTTGATTACAATCATACTGTTAGCTTTCACATTTTCTTATACGACAATATGTTTGGCATCAGTCAACGAAAAGGTAAGTGAATTCCTACGTTTTCAGTAAATGATTGGGCGAAAATTACGTTAGTAACGTGTAATAAGCGAATATCAATAAAAGAAAACACGTAAATCTAAAGAACATCGACATGCAGAATCATCTTTACAATTTAAATTATGGTTTAATTTAATTATCAATATTAAATTCACCAGTAAAGTATTAATTCTTAACAGCGCACCTGCGGACTGAATAAACAAATAGTTGGTGCGAGGAGACGAAGGGAACTCACTAGCAACCATAAGGCTCTCATTATCATTTTCATAAGAAACTACATTTTCCAAAAATACATAATTACAAAAAGGTACAATTAATATTTTGTCGAAAGAAACGCATACTTTTTTAACAAGTATATTCAGTGGGCCTTCGGACAAAAGCCCAAAAGACATACAGTACATATTACCGGAAGTATACAATCGATATTAAATGTAAATACAGATTGTTGCAAGTTAATTTTTTATTTAATTGTTGAAACTTTTGAAGGGCTCAGTTGCAATAATCAAACTAACACCCTGGCCAGTCTACCCTGTCAGGATATATAAATAATATATAGATAGCATAGAAAATCCTTTTAATCAAATATCGAGATTGTCCAAATGTATTTGATCATATAGACATATGCACGGTATACCTCGCTTTACGGCCTTGAGCTGAAAAAAGTTGACCAGCCGTATAACGAATCGGCATGTTTTTTGGGCAGTATAATGAAACGTTGTGGACTTTAAATCGAAAAGTGCCATAATTAAACACGGCCGTTATAGCGAAATGCCGTATAAAGAGCGGTCGTATAGAGAGGTATAGGTGTACTAATGTTACGATATCCATACAATTTGTTAAAATAAAATTATCAATTTAGGTTACATCTTCACTGAGACTACCTTCTACATTGAATGCTACTAAACTAAAGAAAAGCGCAAAAGTTAGTATTAATTAATTGAATACTTTTCATAAAGAATATTTAAATATAATCCATTGATTTTGCTTCTTGCAGGAGCATGCAGATTATTTGCTTTACTTGTACCAACAAGAATTGAATCCGACTGCACTTTCGTACTTCAGAAATTACCCAATTAATAGAAATCTCCTTTTTTCAGTGAGTATAATTGCTACATGGCACTGTATTTTGTATAAGTACGTGATGCAACAATGCAATGTATTCCATATTTCCATTTGCTTTATGTATAACAGATTATGACAATGACAGTGAGTTACATGCTGCTTATTAAGAACGCTTAGCCTCCATCACAGCATCAAACTTTAGTAGTGCTATGATGTACAGAGAGTGCCATCGAAAAGAGAATGTATTGCCTTAAATTTATAAGTGTAATCAGTCACAGTACATCATATAGTCACCTTTTTACACTATGATGTAAATGTGCACTTTATTATTAGTTATGATGATCCTATTACTCTAAGGAAATAAATGCACTATGTACACCGACGTATTCCTACAAGTAATAAATGTGAAAATATGGCAATGTTTGTTTATATTATTTAGAATTTAATTCATATTACATGTATTTATAATTGGTGTTTATGAGTCTATGACTGTATATACAGTAAAAAAAATAAAAATAACTAAGTCTTGCAAAATGTCTTAATTTTTACATAGGATTATGCTAAAATGTTGTATACATGTAAGGCATTCATACTTTTGATTTAACATACAGTAGCTCAAAGCCAAAATGATACACTGACGTTTTTAACTGTTGTGATGCCTCAAAAAGTGTAATAATTGTCTTACTACTTCTTTTAGTCACTTTGGATATGATTGCACAAGTTTTCTGGTGAAATCTGGACCAATGTTGTCCC
>JAQGAE010000704.1:0-31226 GCA_034696685.1 Julus scandinavius | reverse complement strand
CTCAAATTACATTAGGAATCTACTTTACCAGTTAATATATTGTTCTGCTTTCATAAAAATCTATCGGAATTAAAACATTTTTTGGAAATTTTGATCTGTCTGCGATGTTTTGTTTAAATTCAAAGTATTCGTGAAGGGTATTTCCGATTACTTCAAGCTTGCTCGTTTGCATTTTGGAATATTCCAATTTGAACATTTCGTTCTTCATTCATCCGCGCAGTTTCGCCACCACACAGTAATCATTTTGGAAAATTCCCCAAGATGCATTGCCAAAAAACAAAGATAGAAAAATATAAAGATGCTTTAGGGTAGTACACTCTACGCTAAAGCGCTTTACTTAATTGCTTTACGAGACGCTATCAAGCAGTCAACTTTCCCAAGATGGAAAAAATACACCAATACATCGGCCATTTTGGAATTCTCGATATACATTAACTACATAGGCTTCGAATTTATAACCTAGGTTTATATTGTGATGCTTATTGAATGAATTTTACGGAGTCTTTATTATTCGTATTGAAATATAATTGCAGTTTGCGTGACACCTGGTAACGAATCAAACGCACTTATCTTATGCTAATAATGTGAAGCCGTAATGAAGTATCATCGGCCATTTTGGATTTCTCGCTTTGCATTAAGGACATAGACTTCGATATTATAACCAAGGTTTTTATTGTCTTGCGCAATTAATGAAATAATGTTTTAATTTTTTTCGATAGAGTGTAGTTTATTCTATAATAATCAAGTTCAAAAACTATGTTTAAATTTATGGATTCTTTTTTATTCGTCTCGAAATAGAATTACAATATGTGTGACACTTAGCGACACCTGGAATCGAATGGAACGCACTTATCTTATGCTAATAAAGTGAAGCCGTAATGAAGATTCATTGGCCATTTTGGATTTCTTGCTCAGATTTTAACCGTTTAAAAATGGCAGGAAATTGTAATAGACATGCCGTGATTTTCAGCACAAAGAATAGTTTATATGAAAATGATGTTTTGACGCCATCTTTGAAATCACAACTAGATTTGTATCAATCATGCGCTTGGGGTTAATCCTGTTTGAGCTCATTGTGAAGTTTTGCTACATTGTGGCTGTTGCTTGTCGTCTTTGCCCTAGAATCACAAAGCTATTGAATATACTCATGTAAAATAAGACTAGTGCAATGAATTGAGAATATATTTAGAGATCTCCTCTTAACTTTTCAATAATCAGGTAAGTAAATTATTACAATACACTTAAGTGCAACCTAATACAATGTTGATTATCAGAGCTTAATGAGCACATTTCCAGACATAGTGTTAATTAGCGGTTTCTCGAGAAAATGACCGCGCGATCCACCAGAAGTAGCTGAACGCTATTCTCCAGAGAAATTCAGTAGAAATCCTTTTTACACTTGGCGAATTATAAACAGGAACAAATTGTCTACAAATTACATTTTTCCGATTTTGAATTGGACATTTGTTTGCTGAGAAAAAACACATTTTTACTTGATTGATGCAGGTTAGTCTATTTTTTTTTCACTCAAGTGTAGTTTAATCCCAAATTCATGTGCATGCTGCACAACTAATAGAGGGGCTTACAGGACTTTAAATCTTGCGGCCGGCTAGCCTGATCATGGGGCATAAATTATAGTCTCTTATAAGCTATAATATGTGTGAATTCCCAAGGTTATCTGATGATCTTAAATGTATATGCTGCATTCTCAGTGCGGCGCTTTCTAGTCACGCACATTTTGTAGTAGAAGTGAGTTTTTCTGTATTGCCCAGTACAGAATTGTGTTGAACTTTGAATGTGAAGCCTTTCAACGACAAACTTGTCTATATTTATCGAGTTTGCATTCCTGGAGCGTCTTTCCTATGCCTTTCAAAGTTGAGGTCCGTTGCATAAAGCGCTATAGGTTTTTTCTTCTTCTCCTAGAGCTTTATTAATCACGATTAATAAAGCGACATCTATCGGATGTTGCATAATTAATTTCATAAACTTTGCGGTTTAAAGTGCAAGAATTTGATTCTCTAACTTTGCATTGATCTATGCGCATTAAGAATTGCTTTCCGCATAATGCTTTATCCCCTTATATGGTTAAGAAAATTGAATTTGCCGTGGTTCAAAGAATGATAGGAGTAGCTATATTAACGAAGGTGGCAAATCAAGGTAAAGGAGGGCGCTGGTACATCTAGAGGATGCGTTTCGTGTCGCTATGTACTGTTTGTCCAGTCACCAAAAGTAATGTTTTCAGCAGTGCTCCAAGAACTGTTCGATCGCCTGATCTTGCATGAGAAGAGTATACATAACACGTCAACGTGAATAAAGGACAAGATATTGATCAACAGATTTTATTTCTGATCTATGCAAAACAATCATCAGAAATTTGGTGTACGATTCAACATAAAACGCGTCTTTAGTAAAATCACAGGAAAGTATTCACAATTTCGTCCAACTCTTCTATTTCCGGGTGCGATCGCAATATCGCCCATGACGTGAATTAATCTCTGCACGTGGTGCAGCTTGCAAGGCAGTCTCAATTTTGAGCATACTTCCTTATTTTTGCTTTAGTTTCACTAGGAGTCGTCGATAGGTAGTGGGTGAGCCTCACTGTTGAATACATATTTGTCGAGCGATAATGTTGTTTGATCGTCACTAAAAAGTAGGTAGAAATACTTCAATGTTTCACTTAAAAAGAACGACTCCATCATGTCTCTTGGCCTCGTATCCTCCACGTTCTTCACATTATCAATTGTTGTATAGCCCCCGCCTTCCACTTTGGAATATTTTTCAAAGGCCTGAAAATAGAAAATGGCGTTCTCTCTGAATTTACATCGGATAAACCGGGGTGGTACTAAAACGCTTCCTACCTGGAATATTTTCCATCCCCATTCACGATATGTGGCATTTCCTGTGAGTTGATAGAGGTACCACAAACTTTCGACGGTTTCCGGTCGAAGTAGATTATGTGCATCATTCACCTGGAATTGGAAGATGGCAAACAAAATCTATTACGTCAAAGCAATATGATAGGAACCTTGAGAGAATTCCATGAATGGCAAAAGTGATCTTACCTTTACAAAGATGTCTGGATCTGTTGAAGCCCCCATGCTAAAATGAGCGATCTCTGGCGATAGAAAGGTCGGCATCTGAGCATACATCTGATAGCAAGTGTACATCAGGCTTTCAGCCAGTTTTAAGTGGCTTTTTGGCAAGCCATTGTGGGTTCCCAGTGCAAGCACTGAAGGAAGATAACAGACCAGATGATCCTAAAAACCCTAATAAATTAGTCTTTTCCTCTCTTTTACTAACTGGTGCAACTTGCCTGGGCTTACCATCTTAGGACGAAAGTTTTTTCCGTTGGTTAACTCTCCAACGAAAACAAATTTGTTGGGTTCCGAAGTCTTCACTAGATGTTTCAACATTCCACTTACGGATGCATTGAAGTCGTTGACGAGGCTGTAAGGATGAGGAAATAAGTGTGAGTGCCTGAACAAAACGAGATGCATCCTGCTCAACTACCAAAGATCAAGCTCGTCTTTTAGAATGTTCAACGTTTTGGACAATTTTTTTTCGAGCAGGATGCCATAGCAAAAGGAAACCTAGCAACACCTTACAAATCTCGAGTTTTTCCGGTTTGCAACCATTGCTTGAGAAGGTATTCGTAGTAGCTATCTCCTCTTGCTCCCAGCGTGATGGTGGCCGAAGGACGAAACTTTCCGGTCTCTGCATTAATGTAGATGGGCACCAGGCCGTCCATTTTGGGAAGGGCGTGAAGCACTTCGGAAACCCTGTCTGCCGCTTTCTGAAATTGAATAATTTTAAAGCCACCCGAATAAAGATACACAAGTGAGATAAGTATGTATTCGTTCTCACCTCATAGGTTTCTTCACCCGTCAGTCGACTGAGATCTTTGAATTCCAGCTGCAAGGTGGACACCTCAGAAACAGAGCTGTCCGGCCCCCAACGGGGTGCATGAGCATGGTGCGTGTAGAGGTTGATGTCCGAATAGGGGATCCCAGACACGGAATTAAACGCCGGAAGCAGCAAGTCCCCCATCTCGACCTGCAAAGAGTATTCAGTTTCCATAGTTTAGAAACCGCTTAAATGTCACATAAATAATAAGACAAATTTCGGGACTACTAACAGCTTTTTTAAGGAAGAGCTCATCTTTTGATAAGTGATAGGCGCCTAGCAGACCTCCCAAGACTCTAATGGTAGTTTCAAAAAGGTTAACGTCTTTGTTCACTGCCAAATCCAGGCGCTCAGCAACATACGTTCGAGCTTCGCGGTACTCTTGAAAAAAAGTAAAATTAATCTCAGTCCAATAATGCACTGCCTGGCTCTTTCTTCCCCTCGTGTCTCTCACCTTCCTCGAGATTCATGATGTACATGGTGTCAAGCGAGTCCACAATGGTCAGCCCTAAGCCAAACCAGTCTTGGTAACTTTTCGAAATTGGTTTCAGGTGATCGTGGCCCCACGCGTGTTCCTTGTAGCCCTTCCACGCATGTTTGAATGCTTTGACCACCTGCACTTGTCGCTCGTTTTCCGGTCCTGCAATAGAAATGGATGGGGTCTAGGTTGGCAGTTGCATGAATGAAAGTACTGTAAGATAAGTGCACCTGACGTTTATGTGCTGAGCAAAAGTTGACGCAAAAAATCCTAATCTCCATGCAAATAAGGTCAAAAAAATACTATGTTCTAGTTCCTGCGAGGTAACCACATAACTTCAATTCCTTCCATATCCTCTCAATACTGTCTGACAATTTTGCAGATTCTTAAATTTATTTTGCTCACAACCTTCAACTGACGTCATAAACTTGCCTCTGAAAACTATTCCTGGAGGATCGGGCGGCCGGATTTTACCACTCATGACGACGGAATCTATCTGTAAACAGGAAGACAGAAATTAGCATTGTGGCGATCTTACCAAAAATTAAACTGGTGAAATCTCTCAGACTGAATCTACCTCGTTTTCTTCGTTTTGTATGTCTCCGACAGGTTTTGGCTTTCGTTTGCTCTCCAGAGGAGCATCGTCCTGGGGCATTTCAATCTGCACCGCCTGCGTGGGCTCGTCAATTTTCTGCGACTGCAGGGGTGGCGAGCTCTCTAGCGCGACGGTCTTGGAACGGATGCCACTTAGCGATGGAGCAAAAAGTATTAAGGAAACCACGATGAGCAGTGCCGCCATGTACATCATCGTTCTCTGAAACCTTGAACGTTGTTTCCACCACTATCCAACATCCAGGAAAAAATAATGAGATAACCACAAGTTACACATGTTTATAGTATGATTTTTAAGAAAGCCGTACCTCACAAGCACCTCAAATCAAATAAGCATTTCTATACAGTAAATCCAGGGGTGGCTCAAATACGTTAACCAATATGCACATATTGAGCTCTTGTATTCCACAACATGCAATACGCAGGTTGTGACATATACGATATTAGTTAAAGTCTGTTTTCCATAACTTGTACTTAAGGGTGTTAATTATTGGGTTTACAGAATGGTGACATGAATTTTTACTTTGGAAGGTATGGCGTTCTTACACGTATAATTCATCGAATGATGTGTAACAATACCGTTACAAAATTCGTGTCATGCAAGCAGTGGTCAAGCATGCATGTTGTACGTGCGCTTACCCTCCACCAAGACGTCTTCCTATATTTAAAACCATCATATATATTGTACTGCTCATTGTCTTGGTAGGACGACTGGATGTTGAGGGCAGTAAATTGGCGCTTTATGTCCGAATCTTTCAAATAAGTGTCGTCGAAAGAGGCCATCGTATAGGCTTGTTGATAAGCGTGCTGAACTGGTTTCTTGATATGGTATACGTGTATCAGTAACAAGCCATTCCACAGATAGTGCTGTACGAGTATTTATCCCCCACGAATTGCGAACCCTTTTCCACTTTTTCCATGTATGTAATTCGCATCTCCCGAACAGCTTCTTTGCCGATTAATTTCGTGACATTTCCTAAAATTTCCTAAGCTATTGAACGCGGAATTTCTTGTCAGCAATCCAGGAACATGTAGCCGATGATACAGTGCCCATTTGTGGATGATTGTAGCTGCTCCCATCCGATCCTATGGTACATAAAGCGCTTCTGTTATATACTTCGCCAAATGCTGGCGGGATACACAGATATTTTTGATTTACTCGTACTTTTTGATGTCTTTTTCGCTTAAAATTTGACTACAATCACACTTATTTGACACCTGCACAACATGTAACCAACAAATTAACGTGTTGACATGTGTTCTTTGAAAAAAAAAAAACATTATTTTAATATAATAATTTCTGACAAATAGCGTTTAATTATTATTATCGTCTTTTAACAATTTAAAACGCATAATAAAAATAAGGAATAATTTTATAATAAAACCCCATGTGAAAACAGGATGTTCAATTCTAAAGTCGTTGCACAACACCTTTATATTTCGACTTGATCCTCCAATGTCTTAAAAAGTTATTCAAAGTTGTATCTTCAAAAGTACACGCAAGTAAACTTTTTCTGCATATTTGTTACGAAACAATTGATGCTATTTTCGATGAATCTGCATACGTGAAATGACAATATGTCAATAACATCGGCATAAGGTCGAGGGGAAAAGGTTTTGCCGAAAGTGTACAATTTGTGTTTACAACTTTAAAATTTAAAAAAAAATGTATTTCTGGGAAATTAAAGGGAATATCTATCCTTACAAATTTCGCTATAGACAAAAAGAATTAAGGGGTTTTATAATTTGGCATATTCTCGATTCTGATTCTGATATGAAAAAGTACAATTTTGATAAAATTTTACACCTTCCAAATCATTGCACCAGAGTTAGTTTCCTCCCTTGGTATAGTTCACCCATAGAATATGTAGATCAATGCTATTGCTGTGTTTTTTACATGTATGAGACATAAGCAAAATATACCCATACCTCGCTTTGCGGCCTAGATACTTTCCGAAAAAAAGTTGGCCGTAAAGCGAAAAGACGTATAACGAATCAATTATTTTGATACAAAAATGCTAACAAACAGCATTTTTTTTGGCCGTATAACAAAACATTGTGTGCCGTAAATCGAAAAAGTGCCATAATTATAAAAGGCCTTTATAGCGAAATGCTGTATAAAGAGCGGTCGTATAGCGAGGTATAGGTGTACTGTAGTATGCATGCAAGATGCTGGTAGATGTTGATTCGAAAGATCTCCTAAAGGCATTATTTTTGTAAACATATTGTAAGCATCTCTTGTGCGAATAATGAGACCAAAAACTTGAACTAACACGCTTTTATTATTCTACACGTTGGACATGGACAAAAATAAAATCTGTTTGGCATGCATTCAAATCGGCAATGTAGTGGTGGATCAGTGACTGCTAAGTCACTTTCATGATCAGGATGATAAAGCATATTTTGTGCTACACACAAATTACTTCTCTCACCTTAGCCAATTCTAATAGCTTAAGCCAAAGCCATTTCTTTAACTTCGCGCTGTTGGCAAAATAGTTGTCACTCATAACGCTATTCCCGTTTTCGTTTATCTGCATTCTTGCGGGATCTGAACGGGACTAGACTGAATAATTCAATAAAGTCATCTAAAATTTGCGTCACGCACAAAAAATATACAACGCCTCGCTTTTGTTATGTATCTCCAATTGCAATTATGTAATAACAAGTCCACCACTGACAAGTCTTGACTGGCGGACGCTTTATTCGTAATGGAAACGAGTTCGATCTGATCACCGAAAACCACGCAATGCCACACGTACTCTTGTCAGGCTAACATGTCGTATAAACAAGATATAGAAAAAATCGTGATTAAGGCATGATAACAGCTAAAATAAAGGGAATGCCAACACAGTTGCTCATGTTGCTTATATGGGATTCGGGAAGGGCAAACTAAGAATCCACTCTTAGTGCCCACCTCTTTTATTAAATTTATTTAATTGATACCAATACATCAATGGCGATTGAAGGATAACTTTCCCACCATTTGTTTGGAGAACATGATGCATAATTGATGACAAAATTATCAACACATCATAGTTAAATTTAGAAACTGGATGTCAAAGCATTGCAATAGTCAAAAGTGAAATAATCTGCATTACAAACTTACCTTGCAAAATTATTTATATAAGATATTTTTGTCTTGATTTTTCAAAGTAAATAAATTTCATCGAAGAGTGTTTTGAAAATTGTGGCTGTTTAAGCTCATTTGTGGCACTGAACGAGTCCATTCTTTCAGTGTCTGCAGATGTTAACTTGGATCAAGTCTAACTCATACAAATGGACTGAATATGATTTCTAGCCCAATTGTATAATACACAACCATTCTGCAATAATTCATGTGCAGAACATAATTTAAGTTGGTGAGACCGATCGTGCCTCGTTTGTGCTTAAAAACGTCCGCCTCTCTCTCTCGCCATTGCTGTCGCTTTTTGTTAGTAAGTGGGTTGTCACAGTACGCCACGGAGGCCTCCGAAGGACGCTCCACTCCTCTACGAAGAAAAAACGTAGTACGGGTATGCTAGACCGCTAGGAGAATGGCAATGTAAATTGGGGTAATTACAAATTTCGAGATAAATGCGGTTTTATGTCGCTATTTTTTTCGCCCCATCGTGCTTCCCGCCCGCTAACCATTGATGGAAATAACCCGCCAGTGATTCATAACACCAATTCCCTGAGCGAAACAGCTCTCGTCTTTCGTTAGCAAGTCAATGACTAGAGCTCAAGTGACCCAGCATTGTCAGAGAAAATATTTAGAGAGAGATAGAAAGAGAGAGAGAAAAAATAATAAGAGTGATCATCGTCTTGCCCCAAATTTCCCGGCAAAACAACGAGCACGAGGAAGGTGAAAGTTTGATGAAGCAGGTTTGAGAAAAATGATAACTATTTGTCCACCCCGCATTGTTTTATGGCGACCGACGGCGACGCCGGCGTTGGCTCATCTTGAAATAGCGGATTCTTGACTTCCATTTCTCCTGTCTGTAAAACAAGAAATAAAAGTTATATTGATATATAACACCATCTTATACCTTTGTAAATCCCATCATTTTGCTATGAAATTATTCAAAAGTTTAATTACCGGGGCTAATCCAGGGCATTCATACACGGTGTAATCCCCTTCTTCGTTCTCCTCTTCGGAATCCAGATCAGACGTCGAAGCTTGCCTCTCCCCATTCGTCCTAGGATGGAAAAGAAAGTTGTCAACATTGAGCAAACTAATCAAAACGGCACTATCATTTTTACAGATTCTCACTTTTCCATGGCAATCATTTGCTGTTTCTGGTGTTGATAATGATACATCTGAGCACTCTGGGCCAACTTGCGGTCCCCACCACCGACAGGAGAGATGTGCTCCTTGTTCGGACCGGTGACGCCGTAGGCCGGATACTCTGCTTCAGCCGCCGCTTTGGCATTCTTTTGAAATCTATGAATGGAGAAGACAATTAATCAATCCTATTCACCAAATTAACAAGGACTTTTCGTGCTTCACAAACTTAAGATGATGACTTCACTTGGGCGTCAACCATGTGTGGAATCGAATCAGGCAGGGTTTTTATTACGTACTTCGCCTTAAATGAATCCTTTTAGAAATTGAAAGAGGCGTGCAAAGTAATTCGCTCATTTCTCAAGAATAGATCCATTTTACGAGGAACCTTAAATTCAAAACATTGTTTCGTCGGTGCACTTCGTGGATTAATTTTTTTTTCTCGGACGCTATAGCACTTTTGCGATGACGCCCAATACCTCCACCAGGTTTTGAGCACAAATTGAACGGAAATCGTATGAACTCTCAGCACCTTATATGTTAGCACGATAATCAATACACCACAAATATATAAACATATTGGGAGCTATGGTTTTTGTTATTCCAGTATCTTAATTGGAACAATGTCACACATGCGTACGGTCACATCTATAGTGCAAAATTGCTTCAAGAGCAAGAACTAATTAGCCCGAACAGTTCCAAGCTTTCATAATAAAATACTAATAACAAGGTCGATAATTGACGACAAGCCTCCATAGCAACTTAAGGTGCCCAACAATTGATATTAAATACAATACGAATTCTTGTACGTTTCTTATGTGAACCTGCAAAACTTTTGAGACGGGGAAACAAATGGTTGGTCGATCGATAAAGGCAACCAATTCTCGGATTAATTCACCTAAGGGCACTAACTGCAGCAGTATCCAACACGAGCAAACTGAAGCATATAGTTTTGGTAAATAAAACAGCTGAAATATCTTTCAAAAATTTGTCTTTAATTTGTGAACCAGAACACGTTTTTTTATCTGTCTTAATTAGCATCGCTTAAGTCACATTAATCGCCTGGTTTCACTCCTTCAAAATAAATTGGAGATGTGATCATTGAATGGTTTTGGTATATTAATTAAATAAAGCATCTTGAAAATATTAGGTATATGGAAGATGTTTGAAAGTCAAGCGAATGTTATCTTGGTGGCATCAAACCTCTTATCTCGCCAAATTGCATCCCCCTACCCTTTCAAATTAAATTTTAGATATGCATTTTGGATGGTTCTGGTACATTCATTTACGGAAATTTACTTACAATTTTCAGAAATGTTGGTGTTATGGAAAACGTTTAAAAATCACGCAAAACTTGTCTTAACGAGGCAACAACGATATATTAAGTTATTTTGGAAAACGAGATTGAATCCACGTCCAAAATCGAGACGGTGTATGTGTACCTCTAAAATGATAAAATTTCAATTTGCCATTCCCCTAATTCAATTTCATAATCCAAAGCATCATGTAGCTCAAACGGAACTCCTAATCATAAATCCATACATGAACCACTCCGGCTTTGTGATTGTGCTTTAACGAAAGATCCATGCATGGAAGGAAAACGACCCGCATCAAACAATTTGACAAGTAGATATATGAGCTCGTAAATTTCCCATTATATGCAGTTCAAGCCGCTGCCACAGAAAACATTTTTCACCACAGATTGCTCAATGCATCTCTACCTACGCCAGAAAGATCCTGCGTGTATCAAATATCCAATTGAATTGGCTTTCAATCCACTGATTACAAGCATTCGCCATGTAGGGTTGGTATGGTCAAGCATGATTCAGAAATCCCACAAATTTATCCCATCTTGAGAAACATAGAATGAGAATCCCATGATGGGCAAAACAAAGATTTCGATTTGTTTCACAATCTTAACGACATCCTTTACAAAATGGTAAAAGAATGTTGTTCAATGATAAGAGACCGGTTGCCTGTATTCAGGTTCTTGTCAGAAAATCGATGCAGTCATGTAGATACACGTAATTGTTAACTACAATTAAGGAATCACCGACAAATTCATAAGGAGTACAAAGGTGCGAAAAGGTATTCTTACCTTCCACACATGCACCCATATTGATCATAAAAAAATATTGCAATGCACAACAAGAACAAGGAATGGATTTTGAGGACCTAGGAATTTTCTTTTTCGTCATGAGGATTATTGTGTTTACAGTCACGTTTCTTCAACCTGAGGAAATGTTGCCCTCAGATCCAATCCTCATTGATTAGGTAACCTTATCGGCACTTTAGTCTTGCAGACCACATGGGATGCACGCTATATATTGTTTCCGCTTAAAACGTAAACGATGCCATTTCAGCGATCTCTTGAGAATAAATCCATTACACGATGAATCTTCAATGGTTCACGTTTCCTTGCACGCAAGATTCAAGCAAATATAAAGTCAAAATAATGCCTTTTTTAGCGTTTTTCCACGCACCAAGTTCCATCAGTGCATGAACTTCAAAGAAACTGGTGCTAACAAGGCAGGAAAAGAGCACAATTTGTACTCAAAGCAATGAATCTACTCTATATAGGCAAGACATTTGTCAATGGACCCGTCTATTCTGCAAAGGATTTCATCATTAGGACCACATAGCATTCCTATATGCAAAACTGTGTTCCCAGTACCCAGTAGAACGAACTGACCAAAAAGTGGGGAATTCAACTTTCAGATGCAGTCATCTCTAAAGGTGCGTTTTCACGTGAGATTAACTCTGGCGAGTTACTCGTCACATCTCGTATTTCACAAAATTTCCCAAACTTAGAGCTCTAAATATTAAAAACCTCTCCTGAGAGCATCTCCTGAATGCTCTGCTGCTATACGGGAACTTTCATCATTTGGGCGTTTTTTTCCTACATTTTTGGCTAGGGCTCACGTGTCCACTAGCGATAACATTTGAGAAAGACAGCTCTCAAACAGTAGCACGCGCATTTTTACATGTGCTACATTTAGAACTGCTATCGAGATTTTCTCTCACGTGGAAACGCACCTCAAATGTTAGTTTCGTTTAAAGATTTTTTAATTGGAGGTAGTTACATTCACGAGAATCGCAGCAACGTCCAAGGTTATGTTTATATCATGGACATGATGGTGACATTATATTGGCCAGATACGATAAGAGCATAAAATGATGCTGGAGGAAAGTCAGGAAACATATGACATTGGCTATTCTGTGGCGAAATTGTACAGGCATTAGCCTGGAAGCAAGTATTAAATAGTGCTATCTAGAGATTCGTGCATGGCCCTGGTACTTGATGATATCCAGTTATCGGTGACGTGACCACCGCAGCAATTTCGAAGGGAATTCTCGTAAAAACGCCATGAAGACCATGGCGAACAATGTCGGAGAATGGAGTTAGAGCCACTCTTATCTTTGGTCACTGGTTCATGGTCGTTAGTCACGCACAGTCGATTAATTTAGATGAAACGATATTTAAATGCGGATTGACTTGCAAAGACCATGCCAAATCGATAAGTCGCAATCTTACATCGTGGACATTGCACGTGAAGCAAGCAAACAGTCTGAAAGTCTGAAAACCAACCGAGATGAGTATAACCACTGCAAAAGTTGAACAAAGTAATCGGTTCGACCCATTTCAGTCAAACTTGCGGATGGTGCCTTCATAAGTTTTCACAAAGACGAAGGCAAAATCCATATTTCGACCGCAATAAAACTGGGGCTGCCATTGCGCTTTTTTTTCCACGTTTAGAAGCATTAGACGCAAGCTTCGCAAAATCCATATTGTGATACGCGCCCATCATTGATTTTCGCGCCTGGGCCAACAGCCAACAACTCGCCTTTTTGCAACAAAAAAAAAGATTATTCTCCTACATTCATCAGACGACTGGTATGCATGTAGACATTTTGGAAATGCATCTACTCACATGTGCTGGCACGTTGCGACCTAAAACACTTTCCTGGTGCAAACTAGTGAAAGCAAAGGTACAAATTTAGTTCTAACGCATGCATATGTTATACGAAAAAATCCAAAATCTCTTTGGTCTCGTGCAATTTACCAACTGCATGCTAATTTCGAATAGTACTTTGAAATCTCCACAAAAAAAAACACCGAAAAGCAATTTTTTTTCAGTCTTGATCGAAAACACATTTCAAATCCGTGCAACTGGAAATGTTTTTAAATGCAAATTTGATCATCTCTTTCACATATGCAAAGGAGTATGCCTCCATTGACATTAGTTTTGCAAAAATCTGCTTGTGGGCAAATGTGACTTCGATCGTTTAATTATTTAGTTGTATGTACAATTCATGACGCAAGCCATTTTAATTATCGCTTATTAAATTCTTAATGGAAATATCGACCCCTGGCAAAATGCGAAAAGAAAACAGACGTGTACCTAATAATGCAATTAATGTTTGCAAGGCCATCGTCGTTGCAACCAGAATATATATATATATATATATATATATATTTATTCGCTTGCAAGTAAAAAAATAGTTGCCCAAAATAACCTGAGATTTTAGGTTTTCTGAATGATTTCAGTTCATCTCAAATTGTTTGCTTTTTCTTTACTTTCCCAACTTCAAGTACTTCACACAATTTTCTTGGGACACTTTGATCACACTATCTAGCTTTTACTTATAATTTTATATAGTTTTCTTAAACATTACCTGCAGATACTTTTGAGTGGAAATTGTCTAGTTTCCAAACTTTCACATCATTTTCGATTCTCTTCCAAACTTTAATTCAAACTATACGAGTTTGGCACCGATCGAAAACTCACAACACATCACTTTCCAGAGGATTCACTGCACGTTAAAACCAGGAAATCTACTGCACCAGCCAACCAATCATTTTGTGAAAATTCCTGCAGATTCAAACTCCAATATTAACTCAACTTTGAAGTTACGAGTCTATGTAACACTCTTAGGACTATTTAAAGGAGCCACAACGTCGCCCTTCCGGTTCAGCAGATTCCCACACCTCAAGTCGAAACAGTTGGGTTTATCAGCTTTGATTTATTGTTTCATAAGATTTATGAGGCGGTAAATTCGTCGATACCAAAACGAAAAATATTGCCGGTTGTACCCTCCTGAGGATATTCATCGATCGGAAAATGGTTAAGGCGGAAGAAAATCGATCTATATACTTCCAGCACGATTTTTCCCCACCATGAGGCAATGATTTTACAAACACTTGCCGGTTCAAATTAATTCGTAATTAATTAAGAACAGTACCGTTAAATGCAGCTGTTAATCCGCCATTTTTCCTTTTATTTGGGAAAAAAAAAGCAAGAAAGGATTAAATACCAATCTATTATTCAGGTGAATCGTTCTAATCGACTATCAAAAATCTTACTAGACTAAAATACTAAAAATTGTAAGAACAATGCATAACTAAGAAATCCACAAGAATATCCAATCTTCGTCGCCATTGTAATATTAGGATACTAATTTGACAATTAATACTAAAAAACATGGAGTGTGTTACTACTCCAAAAGACGAGTAAAGCATCACTTGTATGACCTTGGTCCATCTTTCTCTTGTTTGTGTATCCACGAGTGTGTGTACGAGCAAACCTATGATATGTAAACATGGTGTTGAAAACAATGGGAACATGCATTTTATCAGTTATTTCACGAGTGTCAGTACAGTTCCAATGTACTTTTTAAACGAATAATAATGTTTATATAGCCCAAATGGATGAAATTAAGATTAATTTCAGATACATAGATAATAATAGACAATAAATAATAGTAACAGAAACATTGAACTATTTCAGAACGCAAACAAAAACCAGATGCTGAAATTGGGGATAAACTAACTTGCTATAAATGATTTCCTGAGCATATATCACTTATAATAGGACCTTCTTGAACACGCACATTCGTAATTTTAGCAATTGGAGTAATGGCCTCCAGCCAAACAGGTTTGCATAATCAATGGCCAATGGTTACAGGCATGGACCTTATTACTTTCTAAAGTGCACTTCACTTCCAGAATAAGACTTGAAACATATTGACACAAGCAGCAATCTCAAACTCGAGTACCGTGGCAAGAACACTTGCAGGACTAACATATAACGATGCAGTCAACTTAAAATTCCTGCCTGTAAGACAAAAAAAGTCTATGATCCAAAAATATCGAGTGCCACTTACATGCTGTCACACAGGGAATCGATCCCTTCGCGTAGCATCTCCTTCACTTGATTGAACATTGATGGATGGCTTTCGGAGCACTACGCTTAGTGCCTTGCTCCAGCACGTGCTCTCCGGGCAACCCCGGGGTTCGCATCCGAGCAAAGGTACTCGTCCGTCCACATGCCTCGCGCACAAATGCACAAACTTGGGTTTTGGGCCTCTTCTTTCCTTTCGAGAACGATCCCAGTGGCAAAGGTAATGTTTGTGAGCTCATTCCCAAGCACGTGGCACCACCCGTCGTCCAACCCGAGCCAAGAATCAGTCGTCATGGCGACCAAGAGCCAACCGGCGCCCAGAGTGGCGCCATCGCTTCAGGTGAGCTCCCCCAGCGAGATTTACGACAAAAGGGGGCGCTTCTGATGCTACGAAGTGGAGGGCCCCTCGCCCCCTCTTCTCCAACCCTTTTTGGTGGAAACATACGCCGCTGGAGATAAGGTTCTGCATCCGGTTTTCCCTGGTAGCAATCGAAATAGCCCAAAGCGGTGTTGCCTACACCACCCACCTAAGGGACGTCCACGTTGCCAACAGTGCCCTGAAGTCAATACTTTCCTCGATGCGGGCACTCACGACAGACATTATCCCCTGTCCAGAATGATCAAGTCTGCCATAAAGCAAGATCCTACAATGGTAAAACTATGGGAAGATAAATACTGTATCTCTCGAAATGTATGAAATCCCAAATGAGATTCTTTTTTGAGAGTTTCCAAATACACCCAGCGTTCTCTAGATAATTAACCTCAAAATGAACACAAACAATTATCAGATATTGATAACCTTACAGAGAAGTTTGTGTTTTCCATTGGTTGGCCTGAAGTAGTCATTGTGTAAGATGGAAATAAAAAAACTATAAACTACTTGGGATGGACTATCTGATCAATTTTATATTCTTTCTGCTAGTATGTAGATGCCTTCACTGCATGGTTAGCCAATGAGAAGACATTACATCTGTCATCCTTGTCAGAATTGTCCACATGAAGTAGTTGGTTCGTGCTTGCTAATGTACAAGGCGTTGACAGGATAATTAATGCAACACTGCGAAAAATAAAAATAATAAACTTGTGTTGGCTCATTTTAGAACTAGTGTCAGTGCATAAAAGTGTAAAGTGACAATTTTGGGTAAAGAATTGGAAAATTGTTTGCGATGTTTCTTTACGAACAACGGTACACAATTCTTTCTAGAGACTGTTCAATGCTTGTTGAGGTTGTATTGAAGGCACCACTTTGCCCATGCACCCACTAAACAACCCTGGGGCCATGCATGACATCCGTTCATCCACCCACACCAACGCCCACAGAAAATCCAAACTAAGCTCATCATATAGATGAGTGCTCGGAGTTGTATCACTAAAAATACCTGAGCAATAGAAAAAGGAGGAAAAGAATGTTTTTCAGCTATACCGACTTTCCGTTCAGTACCAGGAAGTTAGTAATTTACTTGAAAAGGAACTAAATTACCGCCGCCCGATGCATCGTAACTCATTTAATGAAATGCCTACAACCGACGAATTCTGCAATAACATCTGTTACAGCCTTGTCTGTTCTGTTTCAAGTGCTTTTTTTTTGGACATTCATGGAAAATGCTCCAAATTATAAGTTTTTCAAAAATTACAATTTCTCATAAAAATTCTTGATTCTTTTGGTAACAGCGGGTGGTATTAATAACGAGAAAACTGAAAAAAGACGTCTGCAATATGCCAACTTAAAGATAATAACATCTTGTTAGATCAGGATACAACAATTATTTTCTGAATAAGGAAGAATATTATCCAAACTAACTGTCTAAATTGTAAGAATCCATATACTATTATTTGTCATGCTGACTTTAGGAACAGTACCCCACTACACAAGATCCAATATCAGTTTTTGATGACTCAAGTTACAAATATTAAGTGCATCAAGCAGCTCACTTACTCCAAATAATAATGTTCACTGCATAAATGATATAAGTTGTATGAATCAACAACTTTACAATAACAAAGAAACAACGTTTGTGATGATTTCCATTCCATTTTTCATCAAAGTCCAAAAAGTTAAGAGCTGTCTACCTTTTGGATTCCAGAGTCGTTTCGCACAACTACCTTGACAAGGAATGAATAGCCCACCTTACGGTATTACAATTGCCAGAAAAGGCAAAGCATATAAAGGGATTCAGTAAGATATAAAACAGTAGACCATCGTCGAAATATACCTCCTAAAATGGTTATACCTCGAGAGAGCACAAGCAGAGTGGAAAAAAAGTCGCAATTCGAGTTGGTATATAAAGAAAGCAAACAATGGTTTTAACCCCAAGATTAATGTCGAGGCGTACGTGAAGAACCTGCCCAATTGCGCATTACTCGGTAGTCACAAAACATAAGCCCAGCTAGTGTCATGGATTATGTTGCCATAGAAACTAAGAAATGTAAAACACCACACATGCTGACTTAACCTTCTGCCAAATAATCCATTTCTCATTTCCCCGGTGGTTTGCCAACTTTTCTTCTACATTCGTTTCATAAAGCCTCGTAATAAATTATTCTCAGTTTTACTTCAGTTCCTTACCGTACAGCAATATCTGGTTATTTAACGACCCAGTCAACTAAATCCTTATGCACATCGCAAGCTGGGTTCTCTGGCTTTGGGAGTGAAGATAAGTTGAAGAAAGTAAAAAAAAGATGTAATGTGGTAGAAATGTGTAAAAACTGAGAAACGCTACAGTGTCACTAAACCAGCCCTTTCCAGTGCTCACACGCGACACTTAAAAACTTTTGACAATTACATACTTTAAAAGTTTACATTGCGTATTGTATGATGGTCGTCATTAACTTGAACTATACAATTTGAGCTTTTCGGGATTTTATACAGGTGAAAATGGATGTTTTCCATTCGTTTTTTAAAAAATTGTATGAAAACTCGAACGTGAAAAATGACAAACAATCAGAAACCAAAATCAATAAATTCTAGAATCAAAATATTCTAAAGAGGAAAAAAAGCGTTGTAATGTAGTCTTTGCAGTTGTTTTCGTTGAATAAGTGA
The DNA here is from genome assembly GCA_034696685.1 of Julus scandinavius. Classification (NCBI taxonomy): domain Eukaryota; kingdom Metazoa; phylum Arthropoda; class Diplopoda; order Julida; family Julidae; genus Julus; species Julus scandinavius. Next base: position 12,750 of record JAQGAE010000704.1, on the reverse strand, counting down.
CACAATATCAGTTTGGATTTTGGTCGTTCCAAGAACTAGCAAATTTGTAAAGTGTTCAATCTGGACGAACCTGAACTTATTATTAATGTAGCTCATGATAGAAAACATTTGCTCACAAATGTTTGTAGAACCAAATCTTCAGCTATATCAGAAAGCCATGTCTTGTAAATTCGGATACTCTGACTTGGGTAAAACTTTGGGGAAATACTCATTCGAGTATTAATTATAATCTTACATCATTATCTAAATATTTTGTTGGAAATACCACACTAATTCTTCTGTTAGTTTTGATATTTATTTAGTTCTGTATAAAAATAAGCCATTAAAAAACTGCGAAGAGCGGTAGGCCATATCGCAATTGGCTTCGCAGGCCACTTTTGGCCCACAGGCATAGGATGGACAACCATGGTATAAGAGAAGCTAAAGTAATGTCTACAATAAGTGACTTTGGATTTTTCTCAACCTAAAAACTGAAATGCTATTTTTTTGGAAAACCTAATGAAAGGAAATGAACTTGCAATTCCAACGCAGCATTGTGATGAAACATTTTACTGTTTCCAAAAAAAAACGAACTTTGCAATATCCTAAGTTTCTACCTACTTTACTTGGGGCTGGTTTCCCCAATGGGATAAATCGTGAAAGCGTGCGACTCCAAAGGGCCACAAAGCCCATTAACCTATCCTACACAAACAACAGACTTCTCAAATGACAAAATTAAACATTCCCCAAAGCCATTATTCGAGCAATGCATTTCCAATAATGGTGGCAGCACGTTTCTGTGGTAATTTCACGCTTGTTTGAAAAAAAAACAAGATCAATTTTTATTTCGTCAAGTCGCAATTGTGAGCCCATGACAACAATCAATTTTCCTTCTATTATGCTGCAGGCAGCCTTCTCTGAACGTTTCAAAAGGAGGCACAAGGAACATGCGAGACATTCAAAATAATAATTCCCAGTTAATTACTTGGATCCAAATTTATTCCCGGTGCTGCTATGCTTTGAATGAAATTGCCTTTTGCAAAGCCATGAAAAGCCCGGTCATAATTATTTCCCCATATCTTACAAGGTTATCGATCGAATAAGGCAGGAAAAAACCCTGATGTAATAGCTGAATAAAGAGTCATTTGAAGGAACTGTTGACGACAGAGCACGTAACCACGTAAATAAGCCGGGATTTAATCAAAAACCCTATTTGCACCAGCACATATTTACTGGCATTACGTCGTCGACATCTTTTCAACGTGCAGTGCTTCCGTGCTCGTGATATTCCTGTCTGCAAAAGCTAATTGCACCCGGGTCAAAAGTGTCATCAGCTAGTCAACGTTTCATTCCCATCATGTTTATGACCAAAAATCGGATTTCTGCTGCAACAGCGATAATTTCCATTCATTGCTGCATGAGGAAAGCTCGGTAAATGAAATGCCCCAATCCATCGATCGGTTTTTGGCAATCTCTCTTATGACAACAGAGCCATCTATGGTGGCAGAAATAAAAAAAAACTAAATAAAAAAATAAACTTATTGATCGCAGTTCTGACGCTGATGCAACCCCTGGAAATGACATTGCACGATCAATACAAAAAAACTTTCATTCTTCGTTCTTTTGAAATCCAAACATTCTCCCATTACAAAGACGAGTCAATTTATAGTCTTCGATTATGCTACGGATGAGCTGTCCTTTGCACGGTTATGTCATATGCGAGGTTTGAAAAATTGCACCTGGGACACGAGATGTTCTCATTTTAAAATCCATACAAACAATACATTTTTCAAAGTCATGGATGAAATCCACATGTCGATGCCATCTTTCTAGTGATGTTAACTAACGAAAACTCCACCTACTGGAGGTACTTCTTACTGAGGAAAATTGTATGGGTTTTAATGAATGACCATATATTCGTAAATTTGTGGCCGGCTGGCAGCAAAAAAATGTTGCAATGCTGTAGTATCAACGGTGGCTTCAGAAACTTTAAAATTGAAGAGACTTTTGCAAACAAAAATTCAACTTAAGTTGATACATTATTTTACGCTTAAAAAAATTGTTATTTGAATGTTCATAAAGAAATTTCTTGCAATGAACTTCTGAATTTTACAAATCCGTTGTTTTTCATAAACCTTTGATTTTTGAAATTATTATTTAACTTTAAAAGTTCATTCAGTATCACCAGGGGTGTCGAGAGCCAGGGTGGGATCCAGGAAAATATCCATACCGAGAGGAAGATTCCTAATAGGGCTCGCCATAGGCCCCTAAGAATTCATGCATAGGTTTTCTGCACACGACATATTGCGTTCTAGTGCAAATTTAAAAGTTTGACTATATTATACTGTTGACAACTGACTGCTTTAGTTCTTTCCTTCCGTGTTGTGATTTTTAAAAGTAAAATCTTTATGAACCATTGGTTAAAGAAATGTCTTGTAACAGAAGTACCACAATTCTAAATACTAAATCCTGGAAATATTATGCCAACAGCCAATATTGGTATAAGGCTTCTGCGGCTCTGGTGCAAACGTGATCGATCCATAGTAAGTAAATGTATATATATATATATATAAGTTATCAACAATATGTTCACTACAATTGCTAATGAGTCTCAATCAAGACATACAAAGATGTGAAACTGGCATGTTATCGCTTTTGTAGATGTACTACACATCTGCAAGGACAGAGATGAGCTAGCATTTAAACGCCTACAAGCAAGAATGGTTTTTATCGTTTTTCCCAAAACAACTTCTATTAAGCGGAGAAATGTTAATGGGCTTTCCATCAGGCATAATGGGTCTATAGCACAAAAGCAATTACGAGCACGAAAATAGGCTTTTCGTCAGTAAAACCACATTATACGAGACACCTTTGACTCGCTCACGTTTTCCTGCCGCATGTTGACTCAAAACGATTTCTTAAATTATGTTATGGCCTCCCACATATGCAGTCTGTGAAAACAATACTTCTTCTAAAAATAACTTTTCTTTGGATTTTTACCATGCATGACATGAAGCCAACTCTGGAGAACAAATATTCACAATGTCCTTACAATAGACATCCAGTGCACAAACGTGCGACAAGATATAAGAGATCAAGATGTACGAATCAGTGGGTTCAAGCCTGGGAAAATGATTCATCTTGCTTTATACCACAAAATATGTAAGCAACAAATTTGAGAAAAGCATAAGTCTATTTACAAAAGACCTTCAGTGCTTATGTGGAGCCAATCTAGAATGATCCAGATTCCAACACTGCTTTTGGAAGAAATTAAGGGAAAAAACAAAACAAAAAAAAAACATGGGAGAATGGTAATGGCCATCTTTGCTACTCACTTGTACCAACAAAACCCAGCCGCCATGACTCCAAAGACAGCTGCTGCGCTGCAACCGGCCACCATAGCTGCAATGACAAAGAAGTTAATTAGCACGATTGAAAAAATGTGGACTTTGCCAGTGTTTTCCTAATTAAATTTAGTCGTGAAATCCTTTTATATTTTGAACAACATAATAGAGCCCCTTGGATCTTTTAGGACCCAGTATTGGGAAAATACCAGATAAATATATATTTATTCAGGGTATCCAGTGAATTTCCCGATTCAAGCATATTTAAAATCGTATCCCTTATACAGTTTAACCTCGCTTAACGAGCACCTCGCAAAACGAGTAATTTGCATAACGAGCAATATAAATTTTAAAAAATGACTCGCTTAACGAGTGACGTGGATTAGGGAATCCCCGAATTGTGCGATTGTTTCGTTGTTTCATTAATTGTTTTGCTTAACGAGTGTTTCGCATTACGAGTAAGACTCCGGAACGAATCATGCTCGTTATGCGAGGTTCCACTGTATTGTTAAGGAATCCTTGTCACTAATAATAACCACTATATTGGTTCAATAGAATTTAAAAAATTAGTTTTTGTTTGATTTTATATTAGGATTTTTCTCATTAATGGAAATTTTCCGACTCGACAGGACTTGTACTTAACACGAATGCCAAGCATAATTTCCGACTTTCCAGATTTTTAAGACTACTGGACACCCTTTTGCTATAGGATTATAGTATACAACAAGGGTAAACTAGAATGTATCGTCATTCCAAATTTTGGCTATGAGAAAAAAAGATTCATTAAAATATTTTCCGTATATCATGCCACATCGAAATAACAATCATTACATTGCTTTATGTTTCATGCGCAATTCAACAACTGAAATTCGAATTATTTACTACAGAAATCTGTTTAAATGTCAGTTATCGTTCCAATGTAAAAAAATGTCCAAGAATTATAAATATAAACTCTAACCATGAAAAGTTATAATTATCATCACCAGAAAATGCCACTGTACCAACAAGACAAGTTGACCATTAATCTAAGTCATACCTAGTCCCATGTGGATTTTTGCAGAGAAAATCTGTGTGCTTATCAACTTTTATGCACTTGGTACATAGTCATGTATGCTAAACAGAATTGAAGAATTATGTAAAATACAAGAATTTCTTCTAGCATAATACTGTCTTGGTCTTTTCACCGAGCTGTATGCCAAGACGGATGCTTACTATTGGTCCTTTTTTTGAAAGCGATTAGACGATGGAATTCTCCTGGCGATTCTCTTGATTTCTTAAAAATTGAATTTAACAATGATGTCTAAGTCACTACTGACGTAGGAGCATTCTCCGGAAATTAGGTACGCCCCCTACCATATGGCATTTATTTGCTGACTGTAGGGTACTGAGTTGAATTGAATTGAATTAGCGCTAAAAATGTTTTATTTACATTTATGTTTTTAAAATGTAAAGTAAAACCAATCAAAATTCTTTTGATGCAGATACTGCATGCAAGTTAATTATTGAAACATAAATTGAACCATCTCATAATAAAACCTCTTCTCACCTATAAAATACATGCTTGATGAGGCCGAATCTGGATTTGTAAATGCTTTCTGGTTTACGTCCGTTAAACGATTACTGTTGGAAATGTCGGCTTGCCTCGCCTGAGCCCTTGTGGACACTTTAAAAGTCTCTGCTGCTGTGTTTTGCTGAGCGAGGCCTCGCAAGTGATCTGTGGAAATACAAATAAATGACAGACTTACAAAAGGTCCCAACAGTGGCAAGCGGGATTAGGAAAAGCTTACCAATTTCTTGATCTTCCATTGTGGGCTTGTCTTTGGATACACGGATTACGGGAAGAGAATTGCTCTCCAGAGAAAGTTTTGCTGGTTGCCTTTCCGAGTGTCGTTCCCGAATGCCAACCTTAGTTCCTTTCCAGGGTGAAAGCCCAGGATAACTGCCACGGTCGTCGTCCTCGTCGCCGTCATCTGTACGTGACGCGACCCGGTAATTTCCATCCCTGGATTGAAATACTCTTTGCCACCTATCTTGGTAATGCCTTCTGAACTGATCAACTAGATAATTACGATCATATTCATCTGAAAAATACAAAATTGAAGCACAATTAGTAAAAAAACTTCATCTGCTGCCACTTATTGTTTCTGGACGACGACAGACAGTTTTCACAAAGTTACAAATAAACACCAGCAATGCCCACAATTAATTAAAAGAAATCAAGGTCAAAGTGTAAATGATACAGTCAAAAGTTCATTACATTATAGGAATATTTGGAATATTTTCGTTATACAAATTAGTATAAATTAGTGTGTGTCTGGGTTTCTGTCATAAGAACAATAATGAAATTCAGGGCATCATGGGGGTACATGTCATCCTAATTAACATCCGCACATTATGATTGGGAGCATAAGCTATAGATGACTTGGAGCTGTGACCTGGAATGGTCACATTTATACATCTCTGTAGTCCACATTGCTGCAGCAATTTGAGACGTCACACATGTTGATGGAAGGGTATGTTAATAGAGGGGGGATTATTCCGACTAAGAAATGATATTAACATTTAAAAATCAGAGTAATTTTTATTTTTGCTTTTGTTCATTTAGGCTGGCCTTCACGTTTTCAAGATCTTTAACTTTGAATGCTCTTGTCAAACATTTTTTTATGATTTTCACTCGAAACATTAGCAGGACAATGTTTCTAGGTTGCTGCCAGTAGATAAAAGCATTCAAAGGTAAATAGGATCGCGCTCTATGAAATGTAGATGGCGCCAAAACCTACAGACCGCGAGCGTTATTGATCCAGATCCCAAAGGAATATAAAACTGTAAGACACGATTACGCATATGAAAACCTGATGTAAGCTATAAAGTAGATCGACATGCAACTGCGGTTCAAACTACATATCTCCTTTAGTTGATGCGCTAAAATGCCAAATACAGTAGTTCTCAGAGTACAATCTCAGAATATATCGAAATGGCTAATTTTTAAATGGTGGCCGGTTCACTGAAAGTTTGATCTAAAGATCTACCCAATTCTCTTCAGAGGTCATTTCATCTTATTTTAGGACTAACATTTCAAATCCACAAATTCTCTCGTCTTGAATTTTTCCTTACTCCTTAATCTACGTATGAAAATATGGCTACAATACAATTTCAAGATTTCTTTTCCCCAGATGGTGTTTTTGATTTTAACTTTCTGTTAATAGTACTCATTGATTGGATAAGAAATATAATGGAGTGAGTGGAACTCTATATTCGTCATTAATAACGAATATATATAAAAACATTTCAATAGAAATTCAAGAGGAATTAACTAAATTGGATTACAGTAATACCTTCTTAAGAAACTTCGGTACTTACGTATTATCCTAGACTACCTCAACCGACTGCTCCCATCCTAACCTAACCTAACCTTGCCTAACGCAAAATGGTTAGGTTAGGTTAGGATGGGAGCAGTCGGTTGAGGTAGTCTAGGATAATACGTACAAGTACCGAAACTTCAATATCAATTAATGTATGTAGGTTATATTATTTAGATTATTATTATTTTATAAAAGAAACATGAAGCAGTTTTACTATGATATAAACTATAAAAGTAGTAAACATGCAGCTGTGCAAAGCCGCACAAACGTGATCATAAGCGCTAGTAGTTCAAAGAATAAAATGTACTTTTATCATTTTCGAGATTTATTACGTAATTGCAAATTTACGTAAGTCGAGTTTTATGGAACTCGTGGTATTATTGTCATTAAATGGTTTTTATTAGGACAAAAGAGAACGGTTGCACAAGCTTATGTACATAGAATTATCACCTTGTATTTTTGTATTAATTACTGTTTTATTTTATTTATAGATTTGTTCTCGTCGATTAACGATGGATGCATGTTGAACTTTCTGAAGTTTGACTAACCACCATGCAAATACGTAGACGCCCAAATGCGGCCCAATCCTGACCATCCGCACGTGGGAGCTTATGGAGCCAGTGTTAGACCAGTGTTGAATGGGTTACGCTGTATCCCACGAGTGCGTATCCGTAACCCACATTGCCCGTCTCCCATTGGTCTAGCGTTCGTCCTCGGAATCACGTGGGTTCGATTCCCTGGGTCAAATGGAACCTAAGCTTTTCCCTGCATGGATTGGAAGTCAGGTGGTATTGGGCCCTGATGACATCTTAAAACCTGGTAAGATCCGAATTATTCTAACATTGTTGAATATACACTAATACACTAAAACCATTTTTGTGTTATGTTAATAAGCAGACATGTTAGGGCATCATGTCTCAAAGTTTAGAAAAGATATGTGCAAATAACTCGAGTTTGTATTCCCTCTATCAGTATTGCGTTTTGTGACACAATGGGAAAAGTAAAAGATTGGCAATATAGGCGAATAACATTTCGTGAGTCGGAAAAATCCGATATTAAAACAATTAAACGAAATAGCTTTTTTCAAATTCTAGAACAAAGTTAAGACTTTGGAGAAAGTATTGTGGTAATGATAGTCATGGGCTCTTGAAAATGTAAGATGTATTTGGAATCCTTGAAATATAATGTTTGCTTGGATGGTCGAAAGAAGGGCAGTCACTTTCTTTTGAACCATTCAATTCTGGTGATTGATGCTTTTTTTGTCAATTTCCCGACGATTCACAAGCTCTCAATTCAGCAAAAACATGCCCAATGTTACCATGTGGAAGGTTTTCGTGACGTATATGGGACCATTATTAGAATTCAGCGTTTGTTGCTTCCATAATTGCACACTTCAGGTTTATGGCATTTTATGATGGTGATTGGATATTTAATTTTGCAGAAAACTTTTTATGAAACTTTTCCATGCTCTTGCCAAAGCAGCGTTTTCATATGTACGATTTCAGGCACCTTTTTAACATACAGGTTACTTATCCGTAAAACTTCCGCGTTGCCAATGGAAATGCCTGTAAATTAAAGCAACTTGTTTATTTTACGCTCGAGCCAGTTTATTGGGTCAACATAAAATTCAATTAAATGCAACAGGAAGTGTCGAGCGTCGATTCATGGAATACTGTCCAATAATTACTAGTCCAAAGGGATGTTGGCAAGGTCAACATAAGTTGCATTTGTCGAAAAATACGAGGAAAGGACCAAAGATAACAACTTCCTTTTCCATTTACGTTTCTTTTCGCTTCCTTATGTTCCCTAAGACTCTGTCAGGATTTAACATAGTTTCCTTTTTCTTGATGTAAATGAGAATACAGGTACGTGAAACAAGTTGCCAAACCAAATCTAGATTAAGGCCAATTCGTTGTAAACGCGCAGGACTGCAGTTGCGCAACCATTTCATGAACCATAAAACAAGGTTATGATGAGACTTATTTCGCGGTGAGATAAAACCAAAGTACCATCGTTTCCTCGGCAACAGATTCCCTCAGGTTCAACTGAAAAGGCCATGGAGTTAAGAAAAAGCTAGGGCAAACACGCTTATAAGCAGACGGCACATATGTACGTGTTGGAAAATAAAACGGAAGAAACTGGTTTATAAGCGCTTTGTTCAAGCTCAACCCTACTGTCACTGACATTCTAGACTTCGTTAATTGAATTTGTAATGAAGCACACTAAAGTCAAGTTCGGCTTCTTTGTGTGTGCCATGGCTCTGGGATTTGTGAGCATTGTGAGCTGCCTCGAATTTCTAAGATGAAAATATGGGCTTAATTCCATAACTCAATTTCATGTTATCAATAGGTGCACCCTTTGCGTTGATAAATTTCACAGCCTATGATATTTCAGCCATCTAAGGCTGTTCAGCGTTGTTAATTATATAAAATGGATATAGACTACACCAACTCTTTCAAAAGTTTTCTAGTTTCAAAAGTTGCCATCCTACAAAAATTTGAAAAGATGAAGATTCAAAACCCATTCGCACATGTTTTGCATCTTTCTATCCAATCTGGGTTATTCCGTTAGTTCCAGATAATGATTGCCCCATAGAGCCCATATCAACAAATGTGATTCATCATATAAATAGCGTAGCACCGATCAACAAAACCCAGCATGGCTTTCTGAAGAGGCGATCATGCGAAACTCAATTAGTCGTGTTTGAACATGGCATTCGCACCACGATGTCATATTGATTGACTGCAAAAGCTTGTAGGTATTCAGTAAAAACCCTTCGGAGATGGGATTATATTGTGTATAAGATGAATTGTAGCAATATATGGAATGCTACAAGAGAATGTCTTGGTCCCTCGGTGTTCATTTATTAATGATTTGCCTTGGTTGTTTTATTTGATTGGACTAAAAGAATGTTACTTGGTAATGCTGATGTCCCATAAAATAGAATCGGTTCCAGAATACAATCTGGAAAATGTTACTTACATGAGTACCACTATCAATAATGATATCGTTTGGAAAATGTATTTCTCCAGAATTAGGGGCTTAATATGTTTATCATTACTTCGTGTAGTTCTGGAATATAATAGCCCAATACTGATTATATGGAATGTTTTATTTGTGCAATTTAATCATCCGTGCAACTCCAAAGTGTTTTAAGGATACCCACCCACCAAGTAACCAAAATATGTTCGACCATCGCTGGTCTTTGGTTGGCATGATGGTATGCAGTATAATTGGTTGGGTCAACGTTTGACTAACACTGTGAAATAATATTTTACCAACGAAATACCAAAAATAAACTTGCCATTATTAAACGTTTGGCATTCATTTTTTCCAAATACGCTATATATATATTTATTTATATGTACCAACTGCCACCGTTTGCTTTTTGATTGAGGAAGGAAGAGAATTTAGAGAGCGAGGAGCCGGGTTAGGGTCGAATTTTACAGGAACTATTCCGGCATTTTCTTGGTAACTGTTGAAAACAACGAAAAACCAGGCAGATAGCATAACCACTAAGCGACTCATCTTGGTTTAAGGCTCTTTGTATAAGCACTTTACCCCTGTCCCAAATCAATCCATAATGAAAGAAGATATGAGTAGAACAACACAGATATCATGTCTTCTTGGCCTACAATACTCAAATAACAAGGATTACATTGGTCACGTCTGCTGGTCAAACGATAGTATACAATAGCTTAAATCTAAGCTAATACTGGTTGACGTTTATCCAAACAGATGAAGAGAAGCATTGCATTAATGACACGGTCGTTTACTTCTAAATCCGGGTCGATATTTCCAGTGTGAATCTTGGCTGAAAAGCCCAATCTGTCAGGCTTTTCGTCGTGTAATCAACGGATTGACTGTTTAAAAGCGCTTTCGTAGTCAAAATACCTAATGCCACATTCGCATTCAGGAACAGCCTCCAGCCAACCGATCGATACATTCAATTATATGAACTACATGAGATGCCTCCTACGTTGTGTGTCGTTTCAAATGAGAACTTCCCAGGTTTCATTCTGGCAAATAATGCTTCGGTTAAACAAACGCCACAGGCAGTAATTAAGCACTAGAAGTGCACATTTTCGTTACGCGCACGCGTTATAGCTTTGTAAGATGTACTTCTGATTGCATTCGTGTGTATATCTATTACTCAAGCTCTGAAGTATGAAGGTTTTCATGCCGACTTTTCGAACGGATAGTGGCATTCCTAGTGTGCCACTAAGAAGACAAGTTGTCTTTCCAATGACTTTTTGCTCCAAGCAACTATGCACAACAGTGTTTTGGAAAGTTGTTGCCCAGGTTCAGTGGAAAAACTTCACAGAAAAATAATTTTATATGAAGAATTATTCAACCAATCAACTCTGCTCCATTTCTTGTTCTATAGGGCCTTCCAAATCAGATTTCTAACAAATATATTCGGTGTTATTCAGCGATGATATTGTTGTTACGTTCCTTCATTCGTTGTTTGAATGCTTTGATGCTTTCTATAAAAATCTGATCTCCGTTGACTGTCACACAATGTCCCCTACGATTCTTTCAACGAACATACAAAATTACTCCCATAATTGGCTTTTTGAGTTATCGATTCACTCGTACTTGAGGTGAGAAGAACACACAGGTTTCCGTGTTTTTTCGCAGTTTCCAAGGAAGGCTATGAAATTGAGATAAATTAATAAACATCCATTTTCTCCTTCAAAAGCAGCCAAATGCTAGTCTGTCTAATCGACTTTCACATTCCTAGTTTCCTTAAAAAAATATCTCATGTTAATTTAAGTAAGGACGCAGATATACAATAATGTGTTGTTATGGTTAATGCTTGTCTACTTTGTTATTACAAGACCAGTTAAAACGATTTCCTTGTCAGAACACACGACGATTCTAAAACCGCATCTTCACCATCACCTGCAGCTGTTGACTTTCATAATATCTTATTTAGGAGACAAGTTGCTTGACAGAAAATCAGAACAGGGAAATCAAAAATGTTTGTTGCAGAAATCCGACTTTGAATATTTTATATACAAAACGGTATACACAGAGTAATGAATCAACTTCATCGATTTGGTATGCACCCAAGAAAACTGCTCCAGTTTGTCCATTGACCTGGTCTTCCAGTTCGTTTATCTTTCTTGCAGCCCATATTTCTTGCAGTGATAGGTTGTCTGTCACTGTCATATTCCCTATATACATTAAGTTGAACGATCGGAAAGTGATTTCCTTGTTTGCAGACAAGGGTTTCAAAGTTTGGAAACAAAGCCACAGTTCACAGACCATCTCCACATGAACAGCCAAAGATAGACAATTAACATAAGAGTCCAGAATACAATTACAAGTAGAAATATTGTTCAACCACCTGTTGGTAAACATTGGATACTTGACAGGCGTAGCCAACGTATTTTCCATAGGCTTGTGCAATGACTCCGCATGGATAACTTTTTTGCATCGAGCGTATATACAGCTGAACATCCTGCTGTTGATTAACAAAACATTTACATAGTTGTAAGGGCCCTTTTCAAAATTCAAGGTAAATGACATCACCAGGTAGCAAACATTTTTCATGGACACCATTTTCTGGCTATGGCTTCCCAACATCTACACAATAAACTGGATGAATAATAGTTTTGTCAGAAATGATCAACTGTGTGCCAGCTGGATACTTACAAACTATGCATTTTACAGCGTTTATGGAGAAACACCTGTTGGTTATCTATGACGGTGTTCTGGTGAATCACATTTCATACAATAAACTGACTAATAACGAAGTAAATTATGCCGTTATTCCCATGGCTATTAAGTCTCATTTGGAATAGAATCATGCACTATTTCATAGTAAAATGCATTTTATGTCAAGTAAAGGACACGGTTCCAAACAATCATTAAAATAAGATGATCTTTAATTAAGATCGAGTTAATGTTAAGTCCCCGAATTTAGAACGAATTTAGGGCCGGTTGCACCAACAAAGGTTAAATATAAGGTTAGCTAACCTCGAGGTTATATAAAACCACGAGTTAACCTCAGGGTTAGCCTCATTGGTTTTCTTCAAGTTAACCAATGGTCAACTGTT